>JAFJHM010000098.1:0-63499 GCA_019201815.1 Bombus balteatus | reverse complement strand
CCCTTCAATCCCAATCCAATTCCCTCCAATTTATCATATAATAGATTATAATTTCTGTCAAGTTTGTTAAAATTTGTTTAACAACTTTTGTAGCGCTTCCTGTTTAGCATCTCGATCATCATCGTTCTTTGCAGGATATTCAAGGGCCATTTATAAATATTTCATAGCTAGCTCTTTTGATTTAATTTTAAGTAGGTTTTGCCCAACATTAATAAATTTTGACTGTAGAAATTGGGATCAATTTCCTCTGCGGTTTCAAAATATTTTAGAGCTTCCTCAAATGATGAAGATGGTGGTTCTCCAAATATTACAGATGCAATTTTTCTTTGATACCATGTTAAATCAGCAACTTGATAGCACCAAGTACCAAGCATGTACATAAGTGTTGGTTCGTTTGCATTTAATTCCATTGCTCTCTGCGATATTAAACATATTCGATCAATTACTTGACATTGTGTCAGGGAATGAAATATTGAGAAGTATATATATTATCATGAAATATACCAGCATATGTTTCTTAATATTATATGACTCTTTTATTTGTGCTTTTACTCCTTCATAAAGAGTCTTAGAATTAAGAAGAATCGATGCCCATTTGTGTGCAGCCCAATTATCCTCTTTTATTTCAAGTGCTTTAAGTATTAAATCATAAGCTTCGAAAATTAATTTCTTTCCATCTACTTCACTCACAATTTTAGACAATTTATACATTTGCTCTACACAAACGCCATATAATTTCAATATCACCGCTATCCTATAAAGATATTCAGTTTTATTATCTACATTTATAAGTGATATACATAATATAATTACTTTATAATTTATTAGAAGGTCACGTATTTCCTGGTATTGTTCTTGCTCTTATAATGCATCGGCTTTTGCTATTAGAACTTCTTTTGTAGTTACGATTGTTTCATTATCACCCTTCTTTTTGTAAGACCCCAAATACCCATAGCAGTGAACGACGATATGGTCCATAATTTTGTTGTTAACGTGTACTGATTGCTGCTCTAATAACGAACACTAATTGAATAATTTTGTATAATATACCAAAATTTATAGATCATTAATGTAGTAACTTAACCGGGTTGGTTGGTTTTTTAAGGAAGGAGGAGAAAAAAGGTTGCTTTGCTATTGGTTGTTAAACAGGGTGATCGAGTTAACAATAATATTTAACAATAATCAATGTTAACAACAAAGCGCGACGGAATATCCGGTGATGAACAATGACCGCGAGGCGCGCTCGGGCAGCGGCTTCAAGCGACTCGACCTCTCGACGTGTGCTGTTCGAAACTTCGTATTAAGCTCTGTTTTTTGACCTTAGGTCGTTTCTCGGTCCGCCTCTGAGAGAGGGGGGGGGGCCCCGGGCTCGCATGCTCGGTACGTCACCGCTCGCGCCTATGACCACGTGCATTTTCTTAATACTAAACAGACCTCGTAGGACAGCGGGCGAAAAGCCCGAACAACCACCCATACTAAACCTCGTAAAATACAGTAACAGGATGCACGCACTTTTCCCTTTTCCCCGATACTACCCCTCGGCCATCCCTGCAATAACATCTGCCCTCAGATGTTGTCGTCTTCGCTTTCGTCGGATGCGACCTTTTCTGCGCTTCCCACTCCCTGCACCTTTTGTCTCTTTTGTTATAATTTCTGCGATTCTCCTCGTGAACGCAGCGGTATTCTTTTTCCGTCCTTGCGTAGCTTCTTAAACCAAAAATTCTTTTTAACCGTATCTTCTGTTTTGGCGACCCCAAAACGCTCACGCTCGTTGCCTGCCTGACTACCTGAGCCTGCGTAGCCTTCCGCGTACTACCATTAACGGAACGTCTTTACATTCTTTATACAAAACATTTTTTTCAATTTCACACATATCGACCTGACTGCACGTTGCGGCATCTAAAAATCTTAAGGACTTCAATGTCCTTGTTCTGTGCCTTCTCAACCGTGCAATCAGCCCGTCCTCACTCTCAACCACACACATAGCACTCGGCAGTGGAACTCTACTTAGGGCATTCACATGCTGCATATTTTTACCTGGCCGATGACATATTTGATACTTAAAATCGCCCTCGATTGTCCGCAACTTCGTCAAGTCAGCTACCTCTCTTTTCTCAGACGGCGCCAGTCTTCGCGGTCTTCGTACTACGCGTTTGTCGCTTTTTAAAACGCTTTTTTAAGTTACCCCGACGTCTCGCTTCTTCTCCGGGCCATACCCCCTAACGATATCGCGAATCGCTTCACGGCACTGCGGTTCTTGCACGTGCGATAAATCTATTTCGTCGGCGTGCTCTACTGTGTTGACCCGCAATATACCCGACTCATCTTCGTAACCGCCAGTCTGCTCGTCAGGTCGCAGAAAGTCACCTCGCCCCCGCTTGACCCCGCAACCCTACCTGATCCAAGAAATCAGCACCCAGCAGCAGGCCGTGTCTTACTAATACTTTATTTGAGACAACATGCAACGTGACTCGAAACTCATACCCGTCTACCTTCATTATCTTTGTAAACTCGCCCCAAGTCTCATTGCCCGTGGAACCGAAACCATCAAACTTAAGTTTAGCCTTACCTAGAGGTGGTGATCCTAACCTCGCGTACTCGTCTGATCGTATGAACGTGAGATCACTACCCGTATCCACTAACGCTATAAACTTACAGTCATCTATCGACACCTCCTTCATGCATTTCTTCTGTTCTGGTCTTGAGACGATGTAAGTCTTTTGGCGGTCGTGCGGTACACTTCGTCGCAATATGCCCAAACTCGCTACATTTGAAGCACTTGACACCCTTTCCCTTCTCTGGGCACCTCTAGCACTTAAATGGTCTTCACTACCACAGTTAAAAAAATCTTCTTTGGCCGCTGCTTGCTTGCCTCCGCTGATTCCGCACTCCTGATCGTTGTTCCTTGTCTTCCTTGTGTTTCCCAAACTTAGTTTTCACTCCCTTTCTCTTTTCATCGCTTCATACTGCTTGAAGCGTTCTTTCAGCTGTTGTATGTTCTTGGCTCCGTATAATATGGTCTTATTGTTGACCTCATCGGGAATGCCTTGTATGATATAGGCGATTAGCGACTGCCTGTCCACTCTGCCTTGTCCTGCAATCTCACCCATGCTGTATAGGTATTGTTGCAGACTTTCGTCTGCTCTCTTTGTTCTGCGCGCCAACTCTTGATGTACCTGCTGGTCGCTCCATACATCCTCAAACTCGTCTTTCAGCGCTTTTTTAATTTCCCCAGGACCTCGTGCACCGTTCTTGTCGCACTGAAGGCTCGAGCGGAGCCTGTGAGGAGCTTTTAGCGAAAGCTATCATGTGGATGTCCGACCAACCACACACTTCCGCCATTTCCTCAAAGTCTTCTATCCACTGACTTACATTCAGCAGATCATCTCCGCTAAACTTCTCCAACGAGTCCTCTACGTCCTTGAACGCTAACACCGTGCGCCTCCGTCGTCTTAGCACCGGAGTTCTCCGAACTCCGCCGTCTTGATTATTGAGATCGCGATTCCTTGGAACGTTCACGTCTAAACGATTCCCAACCGCGCCGATCTCATCGTCTTCGTCGTCCTCAAAATCTTCGTCGTCGTCTTCTACATCATCGTTGTCATCATCCTCATCTTCTTCACGCGCACCGTGTTCACGTTCTACGCGTAGCGCCGCCAGTAACCGCGCTACCAGCTTCGCGCTTTCTGCCCGCTACTCTCAGCCGTCGGCTTCTCAGCTCGTCTTTCAACTCAGGTATCTGCATCTGAGCCACCTGCTCGTCAGTCAAAACTGCTTCTCCTGCGTTGTTGTTGGCCATTGTTCTGCGATGTCACTCTTCACAAATACACCGTCACTTAAAGTTTCACTAGTCGCTTGGCCCTCTAAATCCCGGACGAGCCCCCAAAATTATGTAGTAACTTAAACTGGTTGGGTTTTTTAGAGGAAGGACAGGTGAAAAGGTTGCTTTGCTTGTTAAACAGGGTGATCGAGTTAACAATAATATTTAGCAATAATCAATGTTACAACAAAGCGCGACGGAATATCCGGTGATGAACAATGACCGCGAGCTCGCTCGGCTTAGCGGCTTCAAGCACTCGACCTCTCGACGTGTGCTGTTCGAAACTTCGTAAAGGACTGTCTTTTTTGACCTTAGGTCGTTTCTCGGTCCTCTCTGAGAGACGACCCCCCCTTATAGCTCGGGTCACGTCACCGCTCGCGCCTATGACCACGTGCATTTTCTTAATACTAAACAGACCTCGTAGGACAGCGAGCGAAAGCCAGAAACACGACCCATACTAAACCTCGTAAAATACAGTAACAGGATGCACACTTTCCCTTTTCCCGATACTACATTAATATTAACATTACACTTACAATTTGCAACAGTCAGATTATCCAGTTAAAGCTAATATCGATTAAAAGTAGAAAATTTCTCTGGTTGCAATGAAGTTTAAAAATCTTATGCAATAATAGGAAAGTAATAAAAAATAAAATCGTGCTTAGATATAATTCCGAACCTTTCGTGAGGATTGAAATCTTCTATGAATAAGCGTTCTTTGTAATACTTTTATATCTCTGATAACGAATAACGCTCTCCGTAACGACATATTAAATTATAGTAATTACAGAAAAAAATAAAAAATTTGTACAATATACAACGTGTTCAGATTTGATTAATTATGACAGATGTATATCTGACAGCAAAATTAGAAAATTCCACGTCAGATGAGAATCGAATAAAGTACACAAACATTAACAGACATTGACAGATATCGATACTGAAAACTCGATATTTTCAATTCGATTTATCGTGAAGATGTGTGTGTTCTTTTATTTTCTGTTAATGTCTGATACGATCAAATACGATCAATTATATAAAATATAAAGTATACAATTTTATATTTGCGATAAATACATTACACGTTTCTGAGTATAAAATTTCTTGACATGTATTCGAGAAAGAATCCCAATTAATTATGATTAATTATGATCAAAATAATATAAATTAACAATGACAATAAATTAAGAAAAATTATAATATATAGAAATGGACTATTACATTTTAATCGATGTTATCAAAATCTATCGTATATTTGTTTCACGATTGAATTATTACAAATTCAGTTTTGCCGTTTACTTGAGATACACGTGCGTGTGTACATTGTATATTACGTGAAGGAAAAAATAAATCGTACAATGTTTTACTAAATTATTGATAATTAATCCTATTTATTATTTCTAAAAATTTTGCCGTTAATTATTGTTGCAGTTTTATTTATTTAGAAAAATGTTTGCGGCTGTTTCAAAACCTTTTTATATATATTCAGCTGGTATAACCATCATTGGTGGAGGTTACATACTTAGGTAATGTCTCTATATTTTGCAAAGAGATTATTCTTTTGAACTGCGTTTTTTATTATAGCATAATATGATTGCTCATTCTTTGTTTATTCGTAAAATATAAATCAATACGTAAGTGATCCTATTTAAACGTGAAATTATATTTTACTTTACTTATTATTCATTTCTTTGTTTTGCAGAGATTATCTTAGTGGAGAATTATATGAGAATGATAAAAAATTAACTGACAAAGTAATTATTGTAACAGGAGCAAATACTGGAATTGGTAAAGAAATAGCTCGTGATTTATCTAAACGAGAGTCTAAAGTTGTAATGGCTTGTAGAGATATGGAAAAATGTGAAAACGTATTTTTAAAAAAATGATTTATATCATATTAAGAGTAATACTAAAATGTCAGATATAAAATTAATGATCATTTTTTTAAAACACGCCGTGACATAGTAGTAGAAACTAGGAATAAATACGTTTATTGTAGACCATGTGATCTAGCACCTCAAAAAACGTATTAGGGATTTTGTAGAGCAATTTAAGAAAGGTATATACCATATCCTATGTTAGAGTATGAAATGAAATGAAATAACATAGCTTCATTATATGTATAAAGTGAATAACTACTAATATTAACAATTAAATATATTTAGTTCATCTACTTTTGAATACTAAATTAGAAAGAAATTCTTCCTGAACTAATTATATCTAAATCAATAGGTCTATAACATAATTTGTATTATCTGTTTCCATTGTAGAACACAAGGAGCTTCACATTCTTATAAATAATGCAGGAGTAATGAGATGTCCTAAGATGTATACCCAAGAAGGAATTGAATTGCAATTTGGTGTGAATCATATACGATACTTTTTACTAACAAATTTATTGTTAGACACTTTAAAAGATTCTGCACCATCAAGGATTGTAAATGTTTCAAGTAGTGCACACAAGCGTGGCAAAATTAAATTCGACGATTTGAATAATGACAAAACCTATGAGCCTGGCGAAGCATAAGCACAGAGCAAATTAGTTAATATTCTATTTACGAAGGAATTGGCAAATAAATTGAAAGATTTTGTCATTTTAACAGAAAATAAAATTATTTTTGAATAAATAATGCAATCGATAAAGCATTATTTTTTATGTCATATAGGAACTGGTGTTACGGTGAATGCCGTCCATCCTGGTATAGTACGAACAGAAATAATGCGACATATGGGAATTTATTAAAACTTTTTAGGTAGATTGACTGTAGGTACACTTTCATGGTTATTTATTAAGACGCCTATAAAGGGAGCGCAATCTGTTTTATTCGCTGCATTAGATCCGTCTTTGAATGATGTAACTGGAGAATATTTCTTGTAAGTTTCAGTAAAATTTTAGTAAATTTGAATATAGCAGACCCAATATATAATACTATGCTAAAATATAATGTTATATATTCTTGTTACAGTAATAATAAAGTAGCAGAAGTTTCGAATGAAGCAAAAATGATAGAGTTATAAAATGGCTATGTGCAGTCAGTGAGAAGTGGACTAAATTGGATTCTGTATAAACTAGTGTAAATATAAGAAATTTTGTTAAAAATAATACTGGTAAGATCGTTTTCCTACATTCTCTAAATGATGCCAAAAATTTATGACAATTACTTAATAGAAGTAATATTAATTATTACGCTATTAATAAACGAAATCGCGATAGAATATTTTTCGTATTAATCCTGCTGTGGTCCTTGAATTTGTACACTTTAATCTCATTCTGATGTCAACAAACAAGAATACTTTTATGTATGAAATTAATACGAAAAATGGTATATCAATAGGAATTGTTTTATATTTTTCTTAAACTTGAAATATCCCTTAGTGATAGAAAAACACACGGTTGGATCGAAAGCGACCGCTATTTTATCGATAGAGTAATAGCTTCGTCCATTGCCTCGTCTATACGTTATCATCATTCATTAAATCAGACTAAATCAATCATTTCAATCAATCTAAAGGTAGTTAAAAGCTTAGTAAGGTTTGTATTCTATCTTATGAACTTATCATTGACTAAGAATAGGATAGCTGTTATAATGTTGACCATTTTCAACAGTACGCTACAAAGGGACGCAGCTTTTCTTATGTTTCTCCAAATGGAGTTTCTGCTGCATTTTATATTCATACTCACTACAAGAGCTTTTCTTTGTTTATAATAAATTAACAAATTTTAAACCGTTTCCAGTATGAATATAAATTTATTCCAACATCTTGCAATAGCGTAACTAAATCATATATGTTCAACAAATTTTATACGAATGGTGTCATTATTTTATCCGTATAGAATTTTCGACGCAGAACGTCGATTCAGGCTTATTAGACACGATATTATATACATCGTCTAAAACACCTTTTAAGACAATGTAACAGCTGTTCCGCAACTACCTGCGTATCCCCTCCAGTACTGAGACACAGTGCTTACAGCGCAAAGTTTACCTGATGGTCATCAAGACTTCCCATTTGGAAAATTTAGTAGCAACCACCAAACCACCAATGAAATAACGTAGCTAGAAGCTACAAGTTAGAACCGGCTTACCATTCGTTAATTTCCCATAGTAATTCGGCAGGGACCTATATAAGGACATTCGACAGCAGGTATGTGCTTATTTTAACCTGAACCTTTGATTTGACACGTACGTCCAACGAAATCGTCCAGGAACACTCGACGTACATCAATCGTACAAGTCTGGTCAATTATTGCTAGAAACTGCAAAAATGCATGGTTTGAGTGGATTCAACCTTAAGAAGATGTTCTCAGAAGGTGAGGTAAGTGTTATATTGTTCGATCTTAATTATTTAAACATTCGAATTAATATGAATAATTAATAATGAAATCTTTTTTGTATTACAGAAGGTCAATGTGCCTTCAACCAGCTCGAATCTGCCATTAGACGACAAAACGGCTATTCGTTTCATGATAAAGAAATCGAAAAGATTTAATTATTCGACGCTGAGGAGGCAGAACAAAACCATTTTGAAGATAAACAAATGAACGGAATTCAAGGCGAAGAAATCAACAACATATCATCATCGTTGTATCGTCTGCTTTGCGCAAGAATCACTCAGACCCCAGGGAACCGGAACAATACGCCGGGGAACCACTACAATACCCAGGGGAACCAGAAAAATACCCCGGAGAACCAGATCAATACCCCGGGGAACCAGAACAATACCCTGGGGAACCAGGAGAATACCCCGGCAAAGAAAAGCGAATCAGACTTCGAGTTCTTGAAGCCCAAGGTGTATCGGTGTTATTACTGCCACAAACTATTTTTTTCATACTACCACCTACAGAAGACACATGATTGCCCACTTGAAGAAACTCCACTGGTGTTCTATATGCAAACGCGGATTCGTTTCAATAACATTGTCCAAAAAACACAGATTATTTTATTATGGACTCATGTGCAAGACTGTTAGGTAAAGGGAGTGTGGGTATTTTTTGTCCATTTGGAGTTCTATTTTTTAATAAATTAGGATTAATAAATTAGAATCGTAAAATGTTGCAATATATGTTGCAATTTTGTGTGTAACTTTGGACGAATTAATGACATTTTCAATTTTAGAACGTCCATATATTTTATGACAAAGACACTATTCGACTATATTGTTAGATTTGAAGAATAAAACAACAGATATAGTTTCTTGCATTTTAGAATTTGTTAGAGATAAATACATTATTGTACATAATAAAATGATGTATCTCTATTTATTTCAACTTTCAACGAAATAAAGATGCAAATTTATATAGAAAACTGTTGTTAGTTACTTGCGTCCTTTCAAATTCCCTAACATAATTTAGAACATGGTTACCAATTTTATTATAATAATCAATCAAACAACAATTTTCCTACGCGAGAACGTAAATCGAAAATATAGTATAAAATTTCATATTTTTGACGAAATCGAATTTAGAAATTACTTTTGTTTGCGTAAACCCGACCACTCAGCGTTCAGGTGCGAGTGAACAATCAACAAGTCATTTCATGAAATAAATCTGTCGGAGATGTAAGAACACAATTCCCTTTGGAATTTTGGGAAAATCCCGTAACGTAATCTGGATTCTACCATAGCTGTAATTAAACAAGCGTAGTCATCCAATCCGATTGTAATTGTTCGACACTTGCGAAGGTGAGCTTGGGCTCGAGGCGACAACCAGTCGCCGAACGTAGCCGCGGTCAAGGGATGAACGTTTTATCTAACAAAGGCACGGAAGTAATTCTATAGCTCTCCTTAAAGAAATAGCCGTAGCGTCTCTACTCTTCGGGTAACATGATTCCCAGATGTCAACGCATCTTCACAGTATATGCTTAGATAGCCTGAGGACCCGTTATAAATCTTAAGATTTAGCTAACTAAAGTCCTTCAAATAGACAAACAGTTTTTGTTACAACTACGGGAAGATAGGAGAAATCTATCTCTTCCACGAACGACGCTTCCCGCTAGCAACTCTCCCTCAAGGACGGCTAGCATCTTTTTCTAAACACCGATATGGAGATTGTCCAATTAGCAGCAACGCCAATTTCCCTTACCTTCCGAACGAAGGCTGCCCTCGACGAATCCGAGGATCTCGTGTCCTTAGACACACCCCATATGGTTTTCTCGGTGGCATCACCGAGACGGAGAGTTATTCTCTTGTGCGATCTCATTGACGAAAAGAACCCTGCCTTTACGATCAGTGACTATTTCACGGTTTATTAAAAGAGTCAGACTCGAACTTTGTTAGTGCGTACTACTATCATCCCGTTGACCGCGGATTCGTTAGCGAACCTAAGTCCAGTGTCATTAGTGCTACGAGTGCGCAATCACCGCGGTTAATTGTTGTAACGGCCATATCGACACTTGTGATAATAAACTCTACGTTATACCACAACAATGGCTAATGCTAGTGAAAATTCATTAAACGCCCACATCCCCAATCCTACCTCTAACCCGACATGTATATACGTATTATAAGAGAGAAAGGGAGAGATTCGAAATGAAAATACTTACCACCGTGTGAAGGAAGCTGACAATCGTTGGAACGAACATTTATTATGATTATTCCAGTTGCTGTAAAAGAATTTTTTAAACATATCTTAATTGTAGCGCGTCATAGCGGAGGAGATTTTTAAAGATTAATTTCCGGATTATGATTTTCAAATAAATATAATAATTTCAAATTTTACTTTATTTTGAATTTTATTAAATTATATCGTTGTTCGGTGAAAATGCAAGAACAAAATCCATATAGCGTCTCCACGTTGCAAGATAACCACGGTATCGGACAAAGAAGAAGAAAAGAGCTGAACGACGAGCGTATCCTCGTGATGCAGACATCTGCATATTATGCCCATATATTTGCCGATATTTTAAATAGCGGAGCGCAACCTATTATGGTTTTGACAGATTTGCACCCAGAAGCGACCCGTGAAAAGGGAAAGAAAGGACAAAATGATTGCCGAGAACAGTGGCAATCAACCTTTCTTCCTTCATCGTTCCTGCCCATGTATTATCAACAAGGTCTAACGCAGGAGCACACACGATACGAGTGATTAACGAGGTTTATCTTCGAAAATTGACATGACCAAATTCTACGTCGTTGGCACGAAATGATTGAATATACAGAGTGTCTTGGAACGAGTGTGAAAAGTTTTAAATTATTCAGGAAATAATTCCAAATAAAAATGTCATAGGAACGCACAAAACCTGACAATTAATTCTGATTAATTATTAGGCAAGATGCGCGTTATATTCCACATTTACTGCCAAATACAATGTACATCATGCGGTTTAAGCTATATCAAATCGGGACCCAGTCAAATGCGGCGTCATTACAGTTTTGTTTATTTATGCTTAAATATTCTAATCAACCTACATCCGTTTCTAATGCAGATATGGCGACATACGGATGCGCGTTATACTTCACATCTGCTGCCAAATCCAGTGCTCATCATCCGGTTTCGGCTATGTCAAATCTGTATCCAGTCAAATCAAGTATATTTGCTGTTTTGCATATTCAGGATTAAGTATTCACTTCAACGAATCTCCGCTTCTATTACATATATGTCGACAATTCGTTGAGCGTTATACCGCACATTTGCTGCCAAATACAGTATAGGTCCGCCGGTTTGTGCAATGTCGACTTTGATCCGTGTCATATGCTGTGTAATTGTAGTTTTGCGGATTTTGTCAGAAATATTACACTCCACGTATCTCTGTTTCTAATGCAGATATGACGAAAAATCGCTGCGCGTTGTACTCCGAGTACGCTGCCAAATACGTGTTACAACTTCCGGTTTGTGCTATTTCACCTCTGGTCCCTGTCAAATGCTTTATCATTGCAGTTTTGCATATTCGTGCTTGAATATTCAAAGCAACGTATCTCCGTTCTATTGCAGACATGTCGACAATACAATGTGAGTTATATTCCACATCTGCTGCCAAATACAGTGCACATCCTCGTGTTTACGCTCTATGTACTCTGTTCCCGGTCAAATACAATGTCATTACAGATTTTCATATTAATGCTTCAATATGCAATTAAACGTATCGCCGCTGCTATTGGTCTTACGTCGACATATCGATGCGCGTTATACTCAACATATGTAGCCAAATACGAGACATGACATCCGGTTTGTGCAATTTCATCTCTGGCCCCTGTCAAATGTTTCGCCATTGCAGTCTTGCATATTCAGGCTTAAATATTGAAATCAACGTACCTCCGTTTCTATTTAACATATGACCATAATTCGATGCGCTGTATACTGGACATTTGCTGACAAATACAGTGTACATGATATGGTTTGAGCTATGTAATATCAGGACCCAGCTAAATCCAGCGTTATTGCAGTTTTGCATATTCAGGTTTAAGTGTTCAAACCAACGTATTTCCGTTCCATTGCAGATATGTCGCAAATACGATGCGAGTTATGTTCCGCATTTGCTGCCAAATACTGTGCACGTGATCCGGTTTGAGCTATGTAATATTTGTAATGCAGCTCAATCCAGCGTTATTGCAGTTTTGCATATTCAGGCTTGAATATTCACATCAACGTATCTCCGTTTCTATTTAACATATGACCATAATTCGATGCGCTTTATACTCCACATTTGCTGCCAAATACAGTGCACATGATCCGGTTTGAGCTGTGTAATATCTGAACCGAGCTAAATCCACCGTCATTGCAATATTGCATATTCAGGCTTGAATATTCTAATCAACGTATCTCTGTTTCTATAGAACATATGGCCATAATTCGATGCGCTTTATACTTCACATTTACTACCAAATACGGTGCACATTATCCGGTTTAAGCTATATCAAATCGGGACCCAGTCAAATGCTACGTAATTCCAGTTTTGCTTATTTAGGCTCAAATATTCAAATCAACCTACATCCGTTTCTAATGCAGATATGGCGACATACTGACGCGCGTTATACTCCACATTTGCTGCCAAATTCAGTGCTTATCATTAGGTTACATCTATTTCAAATATGGATCCAGTCCAATCAAGCGTATTTGCAGTTTTGCATTTTCAGACTTAATATTCCATTCAACGACCCTCCGTTTCTATTGCAGATATGCCGACAATTCGATGCGCGTTATACCGCATATTTGCTGCCAAATATAGTACAAATAAGCCGGTTTGTGCTATGTCGACGCTAGTTCCTGACAAATTCAGCGTATATGTAATTTTGTTTACAAATCTTCACATATTCAAATTAACGTATCTCCAATTGCATAGCAGACATGTCGACAATACATTGCCAGTTATATTCCTCATTTGCTTCCAAATACAGTGCACATCCTCGTGTTTACGCTGTATCAACTCAGTTCCCGGTCAAATATAATGCCATTACAGATTTTCATATAAATGCTTCAAAATGTAATTGAACGTATCTCCGCTGCTATAGGTGGTATGTCGACGAATCGATGCGCTTTATACTCACCATATGATGCCAAATACGGGGCACAATTTCCGATTTGTACTTTTTCACCTCTGGTCTCTGTCAAATGCTTTGTCATTGCAGTTTTGCATATTCATGCTTAAATATTCAAAGCAATGTATCTCCGTTCTATTGCAGATATGTCGCAAATACGATTCGAGTTATATTCCATATTTGGTGCCAAATACAGTGCACATGATGCTGTTTGAGCTATGTAATATCTGGACCCAGCTAAATCCGCGCTATTGCTGCTTTGCATATTCAGGCTTGTATATACAAATCAACGTATCTCCGTTTCTATTTAACATATGGCCATAATTCGATGCGCTTTATACTCCACATTTACTGCCAAATACGGTGCACATTATCCGAGAAGCGCTATTTCAACTCCGATCACTGTAAATTCCAGTGTAATTGCACATTGGACATTTAAGCGGAACTGTTCGTTAGAACTTATCTGCGCTCCTACTAGATATACGTCGCAAAATGCGATGCGCATTATACTCCACATTTGCTGCGAAATACGTGGAACAACATCCGATTTGAGTTATGTAAAATCAGGACACAGCCAAACCCATAGCAGTTGTAGTTTTGCATATTCAGCGTGAAATATTCAAACCAACGTATCTCAGATTCTAAGGCGCATTTACAGACAATTAGATGCGCGCTGTATCCCACATTTACTGCCAAATACAATGAACATCACCCGGTTTAAGCTATATGAAATCGGGACCCAGTCAAATGCTGCGTAATTCCAGATTTGATTATTTAGGCTTAAATATTCAAGTCAACCTACATCCGTTTCTAATGCAGATATGCCAACATACGGATGAGCATTATACTCCACATTTGCTGCTAAATTCAGTGCTCATCATGCAGTTTCAGCTATGTCAACTCTGGATCCGTTCAAATCCAATGCATATGCAGATTGTTTAATTTAGGCTGAAATGTTCAGTTCCTCGCAATTACAGGTATGACGATAATTTGAAGTGCATTATGCTTGTCTTGCTCATCAACGCCTTCAAGGATTTTGTCCTCCCGCTATTGGTACTTTCTAGATACCCTATGGATATGTTAATAAGTACTTATAGGGTACGCAATGCCAGATCAATTATTGTATTAAGAAATGTCTTGTTTCATTTGGAGGAATGCAGTTGTTCTTTTTCCGATTGCTGAACAATTTCTGCGTCACACCCGTCAAAAAATGGCATGCAGCTACACAGTGACAGATACCATGAATGTTCAAATTTTCCACTTTACGCGTGTTTAGGACAGATGTCGCACCTTTGGTAGAAAGTGATTCCACGCTGTATCAGCAGAAGCTAAATCGATTAAATTGCCGCTCTTATAGTTCCAAATACAGGAAGGGTGCTTTAACATAGATAACGTGGCCAAAACATCACAAGGAAAATTTTTTAATTGTTAATGATAAGCTTCGTAATCCAATCACATTTGTATATACTATTTTTCTCGTCTTCTCTCATTTCATGTTCGTGTTAATCTCAAGATATAGGTTCAGTATAAAAGAAGGTTTAACACTTATCTTGGAGCTGAGTGGAGTAAAGAAAGTTTAATTGAAGCATTGTGTCGATTGAAAGCTGAATAAAGCGGCAAATCTGAAGCGGTGCGATATTGGAATTCCAATATTGGATATAAGAATTCTGGGAAGGTGACTTCGAACTAACAATACTACGAAAATTCGATTATAACCTGGGAGCAACCATTCATAATCATTTTCTCTGTCTATTATTATGTTATATCTGTTAATAATAATATGTAATTTCTTGTCCTTCTCTTTATCTCTTCAGATCTCTTAGGGGAAGAAAATGAAAGTCGTCTACGTGTTGTAGACCCATTCTTAAACTATTGTAACGTAACTATCCCTAGCGTTACAGTACGTTTCTCACAATGGGCCACAAGATTTTAGGTGAAATCTAGGTATCTACATTTACGAATTTCATAGCTTCCTTGCGACAGCTGTAACTTAGTAACTGTTGCGGTGTAGATTCTTTACACAGTAAAAGTCTTCAACCAATATTGTGGTAGGGCGGCCACAGCCTATATGTAAATCGGGCATTAGAGGCACGTGCTAGGTAATGTACAGACCAATTGTACGTTAGAGATTCGGTTGTAGTTGCTGCATGGTTCGTACTAATCAGCACTAATTTGTTGCAGCTCTTCATTCCCCTTCGGTCGCTGAGAATTATTCACTGCCATTACGACAAATGTCAACAATGACTTAGTTCTGATTCCTTACACACTCGATTAGCATTATTTCAATTGCGATATATTGTTGTGAAATGATTCAGCGCTTATCGATTTTTCCGATGAAAATCCTTTTCTGAGCGAAGGCAATGTGTACATGAATGCACAAGACAGATGCCGCAATGCCCTTAGATACACGGTATTCAAGATTCAACTTGGTCGTTTTCTACCCGGTCAGTACAAGCGCGAATGAGCATGAATTCATAAAATATATATGTTGGAGATGGAAGGACACCGGAGGCTTCCTATTGGAACTTTGGGAAAACTCCTTAATACTGTAATCTATATGCTACCAAAGCCGTAATTAAGCAATTACCGTCATTCAATCCGATTGTATTTGTTTGAGTTTTATGATAGTGAGCTTGGGATCGAGGCGACAACCAGTTGCCGAACGCAGCCGCGGTCAAGGGATGAACGTTTTGTCTAACCAAGGCACGGAAGTAATTCTATAGCTCTACTTAAAAGAAATAGTCGTAGCGGCACGCAGCAGTAAACATTTCGACAATTTCTGTCCCGCGGCTCGCCACACGCAGTCTCTACCGTTCGGGTAACATGATTCCCAGATGTCAACGCATCTTCACAGTAATTGCTTAGATAGCCTGAGGACCCGTTATAAATCTTAAGATTTAGTTAACTAACGTACTTCAAGCAGACAAGCAGTCTCTGTCACAACTACGGGAAGATAGGAGAAATCTATTTTTCTCACGAACGACCCTTCTCGCTAGCAACTTTCCCTCAAGGGCGGCTAGTATCCTTCTCTAACCACCAACATGGAAACTGATCAATTAACAGTAACATCAATTTCCCTCACTTTCATAAGGAAGGCTTTTCTCTACGAGTGCGACGATCTCGTGCCCTTAGACACACCCATCACAGTTTTCCTTCGCAGCATCATCGTGCCGGAAAGTCATTCCCTCGTGAGGTCACAAGAGCGACTTACGTAGCGTCTTTACGCTCGGTGGATATTCTATGTTTTGACAAAGAGTTAGTTGAGTAATACATGTATCGTAGACAAGGAAGTTGGGTACAACTTGGACTTTGGAAGAAAGTGCATTCTGTTATCGCGCTGACCGTGGGTTCGTTATTGAACCTAGGATCATTACCATTAGCTTCTGGAGTATGAAATTAAATATCGAGTATTAAAGTAAATGTCTCCTCTATTGCATAACAACAACGCATAGTCCAAATGAAGATTCGTTTCACGCCCCTAACCCTAACCATAATGTGAACCCGACATATATATATATGAAATACATGCACACGCGATCGATTCTGACTGACGGGCACACTCACCCGGAACCGGAAATCGCAGTGTACCGTGACGAGCAGGACATATATAAGCCTCCATTCTCAGCCAGACCGTCAGTCGTGCTCGAGCAACAGTAGAAGCAACATGGAGTTTTTTAGATCTCTATTACGCGTCGTTGGTTTGTACGTGCCATGCAAGGTGGATATCATTTCCGAACTACCACTGGAGGTTTCGCACTTGATACTTCGAAAATTAGATCCCTCGTCCCTGCAGAGCGCCGCGCTTGTCTCGCGCAAATGGTTCAACGTATGTAGATCAGACAAGTGTCTACGGCGGAGAGCAAGACGTCACATGCGACATACGAGAAAGCGGGTCAGGATGCAGTTTCTCGGACCAGCAGCCGCTAAAGCTGCCAACCAAGAATCAAGAAGTAGAGTACATGGTGAAAGGAACCTAAGGTACGAAGCAAGCTTATCCGCTGCTCGCACGGCGGTTGACGTTAGAAGGTTACGTGGTCCTCAAAAAATTTCGATGCGAAATCATCCCATCGATGTTGGACCACTAAAATGTATTAGACTCTAATTGATAGTTTGTACCATAATTTGACTGCTGGCTTTTGCGAGTACTTGGAATGGTCTTGTCCGGCGAAAATGATTCAGAACTGTAGCGTAAAGCTGCAAATAAAATGGTTTCATTGAAACGGCAATTTATTTCAGTCGCGCTAATTTTCTGACGAAATATCAGCAATGTAACTTACTTTGACACTGAGTCGTGTAATACGTTTCATTCTTTCGGTCAAAGATGAATACAATCATTATCGTAACAGGCCCATTATTGAATATCAAATACAACGTATCACCGCTGCAATTGGAGATTTGTCGCTAGTTAGATGCGAGATGTACTCCTCAATTGCTGCCAAATATAGCTCACATAAGCCGGTTCGCGTTATGTCAACACTGGACCCAATAAAATCCAGCATAATTGCAATTTTGCGAATTCTGTCTTAAATATTCAACTCCACGAATCTCTGCTTCTAATGCAGATATGACAGCAAATCGATGCGCGTTGTACTCCGAACATACTGCGAAATATAACACACTTCCTCGTGTTAACGCTGTGTCAAATCTGTTTCCGGTCCATTCCAATGTTATTACAGATATGCATAATCAGGCTTCAATATTCAATTGAACGTATCTCCGTTGCTATTGGTGGTGTGTCGACAAATCGATGCGCGTTGTGCTCCACATTTACTGCCAAATGTATTGCTCATCAGCTGGTTTGAGTTATGTAAAATCAGGACACAGCCAAACCCATAGTGTTTGTAGTTTTGCATGTTCAGCATGATATATTCAAACCAACGTATATCAGTTTCTATGAGGCATTTACTGACAATAGGATGCGCGTTATATTCCACATTTACTGCCAAATACAATGCACATCATACGGTTTAAGCTACATCAAATCGGCACCCAGTCAAATGCTACGTAATTCCAGTTTTGTTTATTTAGGCTTAAATATTCAAATCAACCTACATCCGTTTCTAATGTAGATATGGCGACATATCGATACGCGTTATACTCCACATTTGCTGCCAATTACGGTGCTCATCATTCGGTTTCTGCTATGTCAAATCTGGATCCAGTCATATCAAGCGTAATTGCAGTTTTGCATTTTCAGACTGTTATGGTATAGAGAGAATTCGGAAATACAAATAAATTCCTTTATTTAGACACAACAGCTATACATATATATTATAGTCTTACGACCTCGAAGACCTACTTGTGCGCACGCTTGTTGTCAACCTACTCTTTCAAATGCTTCTAAACAACTAACGCCTTTTGTACCAACTAAGGCCTGGACGCCCTTCGACGGTTACATACACATTCACATGTACGGTGTAAATGTATCATCTTCCTAACACGCCTCCTTACATTTATACTGTACACTTAGTCATATTTACATGCTTTAACTGAATTAATTAACAGAAACTTTAACATTTATTGCTCTATTTACATTCCTCTTATTTTACATTCATCCATGACCTAAACCTTTCGAATTTCTCTCTACACAGTGCCTTCGTAAAAATATCCGCAGTATTTTCGTCTGTACTTACTTTAATTATGTTTATCTTGTTTTCCTTTAAGCATTCGTGAACGTAGTGGTAATGAACTTCAATGTGTTTAGAATTTTTTGTGAAATTTCCGTACTTTGCTATACTTATCACTCCAGAGTTTTCCTCATAAATTTTTACAGGGTTATCGACTAGATTTACATTGAAGACCTTTATAATTTCTCTAATAGACATTAATTCACTCACCGCTTCTGATGGGGCTACATACTCTGCATACGTCGAGGCTTTCATCACACACTTTTGTTTTTTAGACTTCCAACTGATTACATTTCCATATAATCTAATTACATATCCAGAAGTAGATTTCCTATCTACATGATCTCCTGCCCAATCATTGTCCACATAACAATCTATCGTTTCACATTTTTCATTCCTTTTATAATGTAACCTTAAATCTCTAGTCCGGTACAAATACTTCAATATTCGCAAAGCATATTTAAAATGTGTGTCGCTACAACAATCTTGAAATCTACTTAGATAATTTACACTATAACTTATGTCGGGTCTAGTATTTGTACTAATATACGACAATGCACCAATTAAATTCCTGTATCCAATATCATTTCTATTTATCTCAGATTTTTCAATTTTTAAATTTGTCTCCATAGGTGTACAGTGCAATTTGCTGTCTTGTAATTTATATTTCTTTGCTACTGATTCAATGTATTTTGTTTGGCTTAGTGTCATTTCATTTTTGATATAATCATACTCTATATTTATTCCAAGATATTCTTTTACTTCACCTAAATCTTTCATTTTAAATTTATCAGTTAATAACTTCTTTATATTTTGTATCCTCTTTTTGTTTTTACTACAGATTAACAAGTCATCTACATATATTAGCAAATTGTTGAATGTCACCAATTCTAAGAAAACTCTACATCTGGTCTTTTTCACTTTCTCCAGCATATTGAAGCCATCGACAGCGTATAGACAAAAGACTGCGACGAAGGCAGGCCATAAAAAACAGTCGACAGGCAACGATGGCTTCAAGGGTTTGTTCAGTTAGAGAGTAACACTGTTAGCGTGCGGATCTGGATCAGCTCATATTTGTACTTTCACGTTTATATATAAAATATATTTTTCCTACCTTATAATTTATCCACGTGTCTCTGTTCTATTCACTGAATAACCTCAACAGGTTATGGGCCCAGGGCTGTAAATTATAAGGTAGCAACGCGAAGTGAATAAATTGTTAAAGTGTTGTGCTAAGTGTAATAAAGTAATTGATAGTGCTAAAAATGGAATCAGCAAGTGCGAAGATCGAGATGTTACGTGGCGAAGAAAATTGGCTCCAGTGGCGTTTTGTCATGCGTACACTTTTGAGGGAAGATGACGACCTGATGAACGTGTGTGAAGGGAATCTGTGTCATCCAGGTAACAGCGCGGAGAAAGAAATCGCCCGTCAAAGATTTTTGAAGGCAGATCGGTTAGCGCAGAAACTAATTGTGACCTCATTAGGAAGGAAACCGTTGGATCTTATCTTATGTTGCACAACAGCACATGAAATGTGGAAAAAGTTGAATACAGTATATGACATGAAGTCGGATGAGAATCTAAGTATGGTCCAGAAGCAGTTCTTCGATTTTAAATGGGAAGAATCTGAAAATGTTTCTTACAACTTATCAAAGTTGGAACTGATAGCGGCGAAAATGAAAGCCCTTGGGAGTGAAATTGGCGAAAAGATGCTGATAACGCGCATTTTATCGGTGTTACCAAACAAATTTGACCACTTTCACAGTGCGTGGGATTCGGTGGATGAAGAAAAGAAGACCTTAGACAGACTTAGTACCAGGCTGATGACGGAAGAAATCAGATGGAAGAAAGACGACCAGGAAACATCGGTGGCGCTGGTAACAAAAGGCAACAATTATAAAAGGGAACAGCAGAAGCAGTTAAGCAAACGTGAATACGAAAAACAAGGACCAAGTTGTTTCAACTGTGGGAAAGTTGGCCATCTAAAGAAGGATTGCTTTAGATGGTTTGTATGCAAAAGGAAAGGCCACACCAGCAAAAATTGTTTTAAAAACAATAAAGGAAACAACAGTGGAGATAACCGGGAACCTAGAAATCAAAATCGAGATCACAGCAGAATTGGTCTATTAGGAAGCACCTCGGCGATGCAAGCGGCAAACCATGATGTTTGGATAATCGACTCAGGAGCTACGGATCACATGACAGGACGACAAGAATGGTTCAGCGTCTTCGAAAAATTCGAGAACACGATGAAGATAGAGATCGGCGATGGTACGTTCATGGATGCGTGCGGCAAAGGAAAAATCAAAGTAGAGACTTTTGTGGACGGCGAATGGGTAGCATGTACAATGAACGATGTCTTGTATGTACCAGGTATGAAAAGAAATCTATTTTCCATTAGATCGGTAGCAAAGAGAGGCATAGATTTCTGTATTTTTGAAGGAAGGGAAAAATTGTATGTTTTTGCAAAACCAGAAAATAATAGCAAGAGGTTCTAGTATCGGAAATTTATATAAGGTCGATATGCGAGTTATTTTACCGTCAGCTTGCAATTTTAGTAATAGAGCGGAGTCGAACGCGAACACGTTACAGTTATGGCACGAACGGCTATGTCATCAGAACATAAGACACGTTAAGGTTTTTTTAAAGAATTTGAATATAAAAGTTGTAGAGGATAGTAACTTTTTCTGTGAAGGTTGCGCGTACGGGAAACATCATAGATCGAGTTTTCACGAGAAAATCAAGCGTGCGACCAAACCTCGCGAAATTATTTATACGGATGTATGTGGACCTATGGAAGTCGAGTCATTAGGCAAGAAACATTATTTCCTTATATTCAAAGATGATTTTTCAAAATTCATGAAGATTTACTTCTTACGACATAAGTCAGAAGTAATCGAAAAGCTAAAAACCTTTTGCCTAGAAGTAGAAAACCAATTTAACAGTAGGATCAAAGAAATTCATAGTGATGGAGGGAAAGAATTCAAAAATAAAGAAGTCGACGATTTTTTAAGAGGTCAGGGAATCAGGCACACGATTAACGTCCCATACACTCCTGAACAGAATGGTGTCGCAGAAAGAGAAAATAGAACAATAGTAGAGGCAGGTTGGTCGATGCTATATTCGAAACCAAATCTACCGTTGTTCTTATGGGCCGAAACCATGAACACAGCAGTGCATGTCATAAACAAGACCGGACCGACAAGACAGGAAAATAAAACACCACATGAACTATGGTACGGGAAACCGCCAGATTTAGAAAAGTTTAGGGTTTTCGGTATTGAGTGCTTTGCACACATACCTGCGGAAAAGAGAAGAAAGCTAGACAAAAAGGCTAACAAAGGACATTTGGTAGGCTATCTAGATGACGGACGAGGGTATCGAGTGTACGTGCCGACCGTAAGAAATGTAATATTGAGCCGTGACGTAACATTTAAGCCTGAACTAGAAAGTGCGAAATTTGTTAATTTAAGTTTACCGAAAATTGTCGAGCGCGAAGATGTGTGTGCGCAGAGCGATAGAGCATGTACGTATGAGAGTGAAGAGAATGAACTTGAAAAAGAACCTGTAATTAGCGAGAATGTGAGACAATTGAGAGATAGAGGTAAGATCAAACGAACCGATTTTTATGGTAACCCAGTAACGTACGTAGCGGAAAAATTACCGGTGGATTTTAACGAAGCAATGAGATCCGAAAAGAAAGAGTTATGGGAAACGGCTATGAATGATGAAATGAAATCGCACCATGAAAATAAGACGTGGATTCTTGTAGAAAAACCAAAAGATCAGAAAATACTTAGTAATAGGTGGGTTTTAACGGTAAAGGTAAATCCGGACAATTCGGAACGATACAAAGCGCGACTTGTAATAAAAGGATGTTCACAGAAAGAAGGCATAGATTATAAGGAAACCTATAGTCCCGTTGCTCGGTTTGACACAATTAGATTAATGCTCAGTATTGCTGCCAAAAATAATTTACACCTTGGACAGTTTGACATTAAAACCGCATTTTTATATGGAAGTCTAAAAGAAGACATCTATATGAAACAACCTAAAGGCTATGATGATGGTACGAATCGCGTTTGTAAATTGCTAAAAAGCCTATATGGCTTAAAGCAGTCTCCAAGATGTTGGACGGAACGTTTCACAAAAATTTATTTCAGATTTAAAATTTTATCAGAGTAACGCAGATCCTTGTTTTTATATTTATACAGAAGATGACAAATTAATGTTGATGACCATATACGTAGACGATGGACTGGTAGCAGCTTCAGACGAATCTCTAATCGATCAATTTTTCAATAATTTAAGTAAAGAATTCAAAATTACGAGTTCGAAAGAAGTGAAAAGTTTTCTTGGACTTGAAATTAATAGATTAAAAAGATGGTTCAATATTCATTCATCAGAGCAGGTATATCGAAAGCATATTAGAAAAATTTAATATGAATGAGGCAAATAGTGTTTCTACACCTATCGAGATAAATTGGAGCGAAAATAACATAGGTAATAATGATTGTAACGCACCATACAGAGAAGCTGTAGGAAACTTAATGTTTTTTACAAACCGTAAGTAGGCCAGACATTAGTTTTGCATTAAATATTGCGTCGAGACATTTAGAGAATCCAAACAAGCATCAATGGAAATTGGTTAAACGAATTTTGCGCTACATAAAAGGGACCGCAGACATGGGACTCTTATATACGAAAGCAGGCAGTCTCGAAACCTTTAGCGATGCTGACTATGCAGGCGACAAAGAAACAAGAAAGTCGACATCAGGCGTTGTATGTAAGTATGCGAATGCGGCCATTACATGGCAATGTAAGCGACAACAATGTATAGCTCTATCTACGACAGAAGCTGAATATGTCAGTGCAGCTTCAGGAGCGAAAGAAATTATGTGGCTAAAGAAAATATTTCTTGAATGTAAAATAGAGAGTTTTAAGTATGTGCTATGTGTAGACAATACTAGTGCTGTGAAATTAATTAAGAATCCAGAATTCCATCAAAGAAGTAAGCATATTGACGTAAGATATCATTTCTTGCGAGATTTATACAATAGAGGAGAAATTGATGTAACATATGTAACAAGCGAAGAACAACTGGCAGATATATGTACAAAAGCGTTGCCAAAACCAAGATTTGAATATCTGAGACAAAGGTTAGGTTTGAAAAGTAAAACAGATATTAAAAAGGTAATTGGTTGTAACGATGTAGAGTTTTTAGGAGGGTGTCGAAGTGGTTATTTCTAAAAGAAAAACTCTACATCTGGATTTTCTTAGTCTTCTCGTAGCTTGTAGCAATAAATTAATCTGAATGGAAAAGAGAAAGGCGGCTGGCAAATGTATTTGTGAAGGTATTGACGGAGTCAAGGTTCAGATATTTACAAGAGTTGAAAAATATTGGGAGATAATTGTTTGTAAGGATGTAGAGTTTTTAGGGAGGGTGTTGAAGGTCACCAATTCTAAGAAAACTCTACATCTGGTCTTTTCACTTTCTCCAGCATATTGAAGCCATCGACAGCGTATAGACAAAAAGACTGCGACGAAGGCAGGCCATAAAAAACAGTCGACAGGCAACGATGGCTTCAAGGGTTTGTTCAGTTAGAGAGTAACACTGTTAGCGTGCGGATCTGGATCAGCTCATATTTGTACTTTCACGTTTATATATAAAATATATTTTTCCTACCTTATAATTTATCCACGTGTCTCTGTTCTATTCACTGAATAACCTCAACACAAATAAACAACATTTTCTCCCTCTCTTTGAGTTTATAGGCACAACTCTATGTTATTCTTCTTAAAACCTAATCTCGTCACATACCTATCAAAACACTCATACCAATACGTTCGGCACTGTTTACTAAGTGCTCCTTCCCTTTCAATATACTTTTCAGTTTATATGTTCCGTTGTCTTTGACCGCTATAGCTATAAGTTTATTGTTTTTATCTATTATTTTCGCAATATTTCCTTTTGAAATAACCATATTATTATTATCCGTTAACTTGCCTAAACTAATTACGTTTGCGGACATTTCTTTCACATAAAAGACTTTACTCATATTTATTTTATTTCGCTTTCCAAATTCTTCAAAGTAGCTTATAACATTTCCTACTTTTGTTGCCTTTATCGATCTATTATCGCCCAAATATATATTTACCTGTTCTTTAAGGTCGATACATTTATCAAGATACTTGACATCGTTAATTATGTGATCTGTACAACCGCTATCTAATAACCACATTATTTCGTTAACACTTATCTCGTTCACCTCGCTGCTGTGTGCTACGTGCGTCGTTGTTATCCATGTACCTGCTCTTGAGTTGCCATTCTCGCTCGTGCCGGTTGCTGTTTGATGATGGAAGTTTCCACGTCCCCTGCTTGCATTTCCTTTGTTTCCTCTTCCTCTGCTGTTACCAGGTGTTGACCCACGCCAATAACTGCTACTGCTTCTCGCCTGGGCGCCATTTTGACACTCTCTTGCAAAATGTCCCACTGTTCCACGTTTGAAGCACCCTTCCTTTTTCGCAGCAAAAGCATTATATTTCATTTCTCCTCGATTTGATTTTCCTTTCTTTTCTGCTATTTCTATCTTATTCCTCACGTACGCTACCGTCTGATTCTCTTCTTTCACTGCGCCTATTATATCCGCTATGTAGCTATACTCTTCAGATAACGCATTTAACATGTAATTTAACTTTTCTCTCTCACTCACTTGTGCGCCGGCACCTTTTAATTCGTTTATTAATTTTTCAAAATCACAAAAAAAGGACTCTGAATCACTGTATTTATCGAGACTTATCCTATCCAATCTCCTTCTGCACACGATCTGTAGGGCCGTCGGCTCTCTTAAGTACATTTCGTCATACTTTCTTATTATTTCATACGCAGTTTTTCCTCACTAATATATTCCATTTGTCTGTTTTATATTGCACCATAAATTATATTTATCGCCTTCAGATCCTTTCTGTCCCAGTCTGGATTATCTGTTTCGGTCTTCACTCGAGTTATAACAACATCACATTCTTTATATCTTAGAAACATCGTTATTCTTTTCTTCGACATACCGTAATCCTCACCATCAAATATCGGTATTATAATTTCCGGTCTTTCCATTTTAAATGATTTCCTACTCTTTACTCAAGCGTTCCTACGTGCTCGAAGTATTTTTCTTTTATCTTTATATCCTTGGAAAATTTCTTCCCTTACTAAACTCACTCAAACTATCTCGCAAGACTAGCAACCACGCTCTAAATAGCTTGCAAAACTAGTAACCACGCTCTGCTACCATGTTCAGGTATAGAGAGAATTCGGAAATACAAATAAATTCCTCGATTTAGACACAACAGCTATACATATATATTATTGTCTTACGACCTCGAAGACCTACTTGTGCGCACGCTTGTTGTCAACCTACTCTTTCAAATGCTTCCAAACAACTAACGCCTTTTGTCCCAACTAAGGACTGGACGCCCTTCAACGGTTACATACACATTCACATGTACAGTGTAAATGTATCACCTTCCTAACACAGACTTAAATATTCAATTCAACAACCCTCCGTTTCTATTGCAGATATGCCGACAATTCGATGCGCGTTATACCGCACATTTGCTGCCAAATATAGTTACACATCAGCCTGTTTCTGCTATGTCGACTCTAGTTCCTGACAAATTCAGCGTATAAGTAATTGTGTTTACAAGGTATCACATATTCAAATCAACGTACCTGCGATTGCATAGCAGAAATGTCGACATTACATTGCGATTTATATTCCACATTTTCTGCCAAATACAGTGCACATCCTCGTGTTTACGCTGTATCCACTCTGTTCCCGGTCAAATCCAGTGTCATTACAGCTTTTCATATTAATGCTTCAATATTCAATTGAAGGTTTCTTCGCTGCTATTGGAGGTGTGTCGACAAATCGATGCGCGTTATATTCAACATACGCTGCCAAATACGAGGCACAACTTCCGGTTTGTGCTATTTCATATCTGGTCTCTGTCAAATGCTTTGTCATTGCGGTTTTGCATATTCATGCGTAAATACTTAAAGAAACGTATCTCCGTTCTTTGCAGATATGCTGACCATTCAATGTGCGTTATACCGCACATTTGCTGCCAAATCCAGTGCTCATCATACGGTTTCAACTCTGTCAAATCTGGATCCAGTCAAATCAAGAGTAATTGGAGTTTTGCATTTTCAGACTTAAATATTCAATTCAACGAATATCCACTTCTATTACATATATGTCGACAATTCGTAGAGCGTCATACCGCACATTTTCTGCCAAATACAGTGCAGGACCGCCGGTTTGTGCTATGTCGACTTTGATCCCTGTCATATGCAGTGTAATTGTAGTTTTGCGGAATGTGTCTGAAATATTCAACTCCACGTATCTCCGTTTCTATTGCAGATATGTCCTCAATTCGCTGAGCGTTGTACTCCGAATATGCTGCTAAATATAGTGCACATCCTTGTGTTAACGCTGTGTCAACTCTGTTTCCGGTCCATTCCATTGTTATTGCAGTTTTGCATAATCAGGCTTCATTATTCAATTGAAGGTATCTTCGCTGCTGTTGGTAGCGTGTCGACAAATCGATGCGCGTCATATTCAACATACGCAGCCAACTACGAGGCACAACTTCCGGTTTGTGCTATTTCATTTCTGGTCCCTGTCAAATGCATTGCCATTGCGGTTTTGCATACTCATGCTCAAATATTCAAAGCAACGTAACTCCGTTCTATTGCAGATATGTCGCAAATACGATGCGAGTTATATTCCACATTTAATGACAAATACAATGCACATCATCCGGTATAAGCTATATCAATTCGGATCCAGTCAAATGCTACGAAATTCCAGTTATGTTTATTTATTCTTAAATATTCAAATCACCCTACATCCGTTTCTAATGCGGATACGGCGACATACGGATGCGCGTTGCACTTCACATTTGCTCTTAAATGCAATGCTCATAAGCTAGTTTGCGCTATGTCAACTGTGGCCATTGACAAATCCAACGTAATTGCAGTTTTGCATAATCAGGCTGATATATTCATAGCCACGTACTTCCGTTTCTATTGCAGATATGTTAACATTTAGATGCGCGTTATATTTCATATCTGATGCCATGTCCAGTGCACAACATCCGGTTTACGATATGTCAACTCCGGTGCCCGACAATTTCAGCGTAATTGCAATCTTGCTTGCTCAGGCTTAAATAATCAAACCAACGTATCTCCGTTTCTACTCCAGATATGTGGACAATTCGATGTGCCTTGTGACCCACATATCTTCCCAAATGCAGCGCATACTAGCCAGTTAGCTTTACGTTCACTCTGGTCCAAGTCAAATCCTGCATGGTTGCAGTTTTTCATATTTAGGTTTATATATTTATTAGAATGTATCTCCGCTGCTATGAGCTGTGTGTCGACAATTCGATGCGCGTTATTCTCCTAATTTGCTACAAAATGGAGCGCTATTCAGCCGGTTTGTGCCATGTCAACTATGGTCCTTGTCAGAACCAGTGTGATTGCAGTTATGTATATTCATACCTAAATATTCAAAGAAACGTA
Organism: Bombus balteatus; assembly: GCA_019201815.1. Taxonomy (NCBI): domain Eukaryota; kingdom Metazoa; phylum Arthropoda; class Insecta; order Hymenoptera; family Apidae; genus Bombus; species Bombus balteatus. The sequence goes on along the minus strand of JAFJHM010000098.1, from coordinate 34,998 downwards.
TCTCCGCTTCTGTTGCCGGTATGTCGAATTGCGATGTGCGTTTTCTTCCACATTTGCTGCCAAATACAGTGCACATGATCCGATTTAAGCTATGGCACCTATGGTCACCGTCAAATCCAATGTATATGCAGTTTTTTTTAATTTAGGCTGAAATATTCAATTCCTCGCAATTACAGGTATGACGATAATTTGAAGTGCATTATGCTCGTCTTGCTCTTCAACGCCTTCAAGGATTTTGTCTCCCCGCTATTGGTACTTTCTAGATACCCTATGGATATGTTAATAAGTACTTATAGGGTACGCAATGCCAGACCAATTATTGTATTAAGAAATGTCTTGTTTCATTTGGAGGAATGCAGTTGTTCTTTTTCCGATTGCTGAACAATTTCTGCGTCACACCCGTCAAAAAATGGCATGTAGCTACACAGTGACAGATACCATGAATGTTCAAATTTTCCACTTTACGCGTGTTTAGGACAGATGTCGCACCTTTAGTCGAAAGTGATTCCACGCTATATCAGCAGAAGCTAAATCGATTAAATTGCCGCTCTTATAGTTCCAAATACAGGAAGGGTGCTTTAACATAGATAACGTGGCCAAAACATCACAAGGAAAATTTTTTAATTGTTAATGATAAGCTTCGTAATCCAATCACATTTGTATATACTATTTTTCTCGTCTTCTCTCATTTCATGTTCGTGTTAATCTCAAGATATAGGTTCAGTATAAAAGAAGGTTTAACACTTATCTTGGAGCTGAGTGGAGTAAAAGAAAGTTTAATTGAAGCATTGTGTCGATTGAAAGCTGAATAAAGCGGCAAATCTGAAGCGGTAGCGATATTGGAATTCCAATATTGGATATAAGAATTCTGGGAAGGTGACTTCGAACTAACAATACTACGAAAATTCGATTATAACCTGGGAGCAACCATTCATAATCATTTTCTCTGTCTATTATTATGTTATATCTGTTAATAATAATATGTAATTTCTTGTCCTTCTCTTTATCTCTTCAGATCTCTTAGGGGAAGAAAATGAAAGTCGTCTACGTGTTGTAGACCCATTCTTAAACTATTGTAACGTAACTATCCCTAGCGTTACAGTACGTTTCTCACAATGGGCCACAAGATTTTAGGTGAAATCTAGGTATCTACATTTACGAATTTCATAGCTTCCCTGCGACAGCTGTAACTTATGGCATAACAGGTATTGGCACGCCTGTATCAGGCAAATAACTGTATCAGTGCAATGAAAGCGAGGCTATTTTAACGTGGCTGTGTAGATTCTTTACAGAGTAAAAGTCTTCAACCATTATTGTGGTAGGGCGGCCACAGCCTATATGTAAATCGGGCATTAGAGGCACGTGCTGGGTACTGTACAGACCAATTGTACGGTAGAGATTCCGTTGTAGTTGCTGCATGGTTCGTACAAATCAGCACTAAATTGTTACAGCACTTCATTCCCCTGCGGTCGCTGAGAATTATTCACTGCCATTACGACAAATGTCAACAGTGACTTAGTTCTGATTCCTTACACACTCGGTTAGCATTATTTCAATTGTGATATATTGTTGTAAAATGATTCAGCGCTTATCGATTTTTCCGATGAAAATCCTTTTCTGAGCGAAGGCAATGTGTACATGAATGCACAAGATAGATTCCGCAATGCCCTTAGATACACGGCATTCAAGATTCTTCACTTGGACGCTTCCCACCCGATCAGTACAAGCGCGAATGGACCCGAATTCATAAGATATATGTCGGAGGTGGAAGGACACCGGAGGCTTCCTATTGGAACTTTGGGAAAACTCCTTAATACTGTAATCTATATGCTACCAAAGCCGTAATTAAGCAATTACCGTCATTCAATCCGATTGTATTTGTTCGAGTTTTATGATAGTGAGCTTGGGATCGAGGCGACAACCAGTTGCCGAACGCAGCCGCGGTCAAGGGATGAACGTTTTGTCTAACCAAGGCACGGAAGTAATTCTATAGCTCTACTTAAAAGAAATAGTCGTAGCGGCACGCAGCAGTAAACATTTCGACAATTTCTGTCCCGCGGCTCGCCACACGCAGTCTCTACCGTTCGGGTAACATGATTCCCAGATGTCAACGCATCTTCACAGTAATTGCTTAGATAGCCTGAGGACCCGTTATAAATCTTAAGATTTAGTTAACTAACGTACTTCAAACAGACACACAGTCATTGTTACAACTACGGGAAGATAGGAGAAATCGATCTCTTCCACGAACGACGCTTCACGCTAGCAACTTTCCCTCAAGGGCGGCTAGCATCTTTTTCTAAACACCGATACGGAGATTGACCAATTAGCAGCAACGCCAATTTCCCTCGCCTTCCGAACGAAGGCTTTCCTCGACGAATCCGAGGATCTCGTGTCCTTAGACACACCCCATATCGTTTTCCTCGGTGGCATCACCGAGTCGGAGAGTCATTCTCTTGTGCGATCTCATTGGCAAAAAGAATACTGCCTTTACGATCAGTGAATACTTCACGGCTTATTTACAAAGAGTCAGACTTGAACTTTGTGAGTACGTACTACTATCATCCCGTTGACCGCGGATTCGTTTGAGGTGGATGATATCTCCGTGATAGTGGTTGTAGTTGCCGGCTGGGCCTTGTCCGGGTGGTGTGATTGTCCGTCAGAGACTGTAGATGTGGCTGCTGATTTTTCTTCTATTTTTTGTGCGTGGAAATAAAATTGGACTACGGGCGTCGGGAATCGAACCCGGGTCCCGAACGTTCGAAACCTAAGACGCTAACAACTGCGCCACGTGTCCGTTCTCTTAGTTAGAGTCGAGTGGCAGTATTTGGCTTGTCGAGTGCCGCCACATACCCCCTTGCCAGTGGTAACGTTATAATCTTAGTGAGGTAAGGCGTCAGCCGATTGTTGTCGAGCCTGTGATGTTTGCGCGAAGTCTTCGATGTGGCCATGGATACTCTCGGTACGGTGCGGGCGCGTTCTGCGTTCAGTCGTGGGCCTCGGTTCCTCTTCTTTTTTAGTATGACGTGCTGGTGGTGATGATCATGAACTTTGCGATGGCTACATCACTCCTGGCTTGGTCATCGTTTCGTATCCTGTCACCTGCATGCGTGAGTGGGCGGTGAGGCGTTGAAGTTTTTGCTGAAGGAAGGGCCGTTCCGTGTTCGTCGTAGCGGTAGATCCGCTTGCCACAGACTTAGATCCACAATGATGGAAGGCTCGTAGCGCTATCACGGTCGCACCTCTTGTCGTTGTCGATCACGTCGGAGTCACCAATTTGAGGTGGATGATGTCTCCGTGATAGTGGTTGTAGTTGCCGACTGGGCCTTTTCCGGGTGGTGTGATTGTCCGCCAGGGGCTGTAGATGTGGCTGCTGATTTTTCTTCCATTTTTTTGCGTGGAAATAAAATCGGACTACGGTCGCCGGGAATCGAACCCGGGTCCCGAACGTTCGAAGCCTAAGCCTCTAACAACTGCGCCACGTGTCCGTTCGCTTAGTTAGAGTCGAGTGGCGGTATTTGGCTTCTCGAGTGCCTCCACACGTTAACGAACCTAAGTCCATTGTCATTAGTGCTACGAGTGCGCAATCACCGCGGTTAATTGTTATAACGGCCACATCGAGACTTGTGTTAATAAACTCTACGTTGTACCTCAACAATGGCAAATGCCAGTGAAAATTCATCAAACGCCCACAACCCCAATCCTACCATCAACCCGACATCAGCAGTGGGATCAGTGCCACTTGAAATTATGCAAGAGCAATTAACAATCATGCATGAGTTGATACAGACTCTTGCATAAAAACCTAGTGTGGAACGTAAAAATTTAACACTTCCGCGTTTTATCCCTGAAATCGCGGGTTCCGATCAGGCTGTATGGAGTGCAGCCGCCAATCTGACTTTGGAGGAAAGTCCTTTACAAGGCAGTGCGTTATTTTCTGCCTTAATTTATGCTCTAAAAGGTTCTGCAGCGCAATGGCCAACGCAGGTACTGGTTGAAAGAGATGTTACCTGGTCGATATTCAAAGACCTTTTCATTGCCCGTTTTGGTGGTAAGGAGACAGTTACCTCGGCATTAATGAAGTTGACCAAAGAAAAACTGTTGAAGAACGAAACATTGGGAGCTTTTGGAATTCGTCTTCGTTCCTTTCTGAAGGCGAGGTTGGAGAATTCAACTATGGCAGAGGTAATCAACGCTATAGTCCTTTCTCAGTTGGTTTCTCAAGATAGGCACATTCAGCGGCTAGCACTTGTGAATGAAATCAAAACTGAGGATCAATTTCTAAGTGAAATGAAAGCTTTTTCTTTCACTGAGAAGAGGCCAGCGTCCTCGTTTGACAACTCGTCAATGGGTCCTGAAGCGGAACGGTTTCAAACTTTTGACTCCCGGATTAAGTGCTACCGCTGTGGTGCTCACGAACATAAGAGAACGGAGTGTCACCTGAAAACACAAGCGGGGAAGGAGCAGGGTATACGAAATCCAAAGGAAAAACGACCAGCCGCATCGTCGAAGGCGACTTGCTTCAAATGCCACGAGGAGGGACATATCGCTTCTAATTGTCCATCATTGCGGAAAAGAAACCACGATTCCATTGGCGAACGCCGAATCGACTCCTGTGTAGTGGAATCTCCGGCTGGTAAATTAAGACATCTGGGTGAGTCGTATCCATTTTACTTTGATTCTGGGGCCGAGTGTTCGTTAATTAAAGAGTCCTGAGCCTCGAAATTTTCAGGTAAAAGAATAACCGATATAGTAGTGATGCGGGGAATCGGGAATACTTGTATTAAGAGTACACTTCAGATTTTGTCCACTGTTTGTGTTAATGGTCTTACATTGGAGATAGTTTTTCATGTCCTTGCCGATGATTACTTAAAATACGATATCATGATTGGTCGCGAGATTTTAAGTCAAGGATTCGACGTAAATATCACGCAAAATAGTCTCGTTATTTGTAAAACTGAGGCGCGCTTGTATGTGTGTTATGATGATGTCTCCGTTGTATCCGTTGACCGTGGTAGCGGTGGTTGTGTGTCGTAGGTAACGCTGCTGTTTTGTCTTCTATTTTTCTTGTGCGTGGAAGTAAAATCGGACTACGGGCGCCGGGAATCGAACCCGGGTCCCGAACGTTCGAAACCTAAGACGCTAACAACTGCGCCACGTGTCCGCTCATTGGTTAGAGTCGGGTGGCGGTATTTGACTTGTCGAGTGCCGCTACATACTCCCTTACCAGTGATAACGATATACTCTTAGTGAGGTAAGGCGTCAGCCGATTGTTGTCGAGCCTGTGATGTTTTGCGCGAAGTCTTCGATGTGGCCGTGGATACTGTCGATACGGTGCGGGCGCGTGCCGCGTTCGGTCGTGGGCCTCTGTTCCTCCTCTTTTTTTTTAGTATGACGTGCTGGTGGTGATGCCCATGAACTTTTTGCGATGGCTACATCACTCCTGGCTTGGTCATCGTTTCGTATCCAGTCACCTGCATGCGTGAGTCGGCGGTGAGGCGTCGTGTTTCGCTGAAGGAAGGGCCGTTCGTGTTCGCCGTAGCGGCAGGTCCAGATTGCCACAGTCTTAGATTCACGATGATGGAATGCTCGTAGCGCTATCACGGTCGCCCCTCTTGTCGTTGTCGATCACGTCGGGGTCACCAGTTTGAGGTGCTATGATGATGTGTTGTTGACGCTAGTTGAGCCTGGTCCAGAGGGTAGTTGTCGGCTGAGGGCTGTAGATGTCGCTGCTCATTGGTTAGAGTCGGGTGGCGGTTTTTGACTTGTCGAGTGCCGCTACAAAACAAAGATGATTAACGCCTGCGGTAAAGTCGCGGAAGATGCGGTCAACATTAACGAGGTTGACACTGATGTGGACGTTAACGATAAAGATCGGGTAATCTCTGTTCTCGAGAAATTTAAAGAATCATTCATTACGGGTTTCCCGCGTACTCTCGTCAGTACGGGCCAGTTAGAAATACGGCTAATTGGCCCCAACGTCACCGTGCAAAGAAGTCCCTACAGGCTTAGCGAGGAAGAGCGAAGAATAGTACGCGAGAGAATAGGCGAATTAATTAGAGCAAAAATTGTAAGACCTAGTTATTCGCCGTTCGCGAGCCCCATGTTACTCGTGAAGAAGAAGGATGGCACAAACAGATTGTGCGTGGACTTCCGAGCGCTAAATAAAAATACGGTCGCGGATCCGTATCCCTTACCCCTTATTGCTGATCAAATCGCGAGATTGCAGAGTGCGAGATACTTCATTAGCCTGGACATGGGCAGCGGACGGTCAATACGAATACGTAACGATGCCGTTTGGGTTGAAAAATGCACCAGCCGTTTTTCAGAGAGCCATTTTCAAAGCCTTAGGCGACCTCGCTTATTCGTATGTCGTTGTTTATTTGGGCGACGTTCTAATAATTGCCGACTCAATAGACCAAGCTCTAGAAAGGTTGCACATTGTGCTAAACACCCTCGTAAACGCCGGATTTTCTTTTAATTTCGCTAAATGTTCCTTTCTGAAGACGTCGGTACTTTATTTGGGATATGTAATTCGTAACGGAGAAGTTCGTCCAAACCCGGGAAAAATACAAGCTTTGAATTCTTTACCTGCACCGTCGACCGTCACACAGCTTAGGCAATTTATCGGTTTGGCCTCTTATTTCCGAAAATTCATTCCTAAATTTTCACAAGTGATGAAACCCTTGTATGCACTTACTTCTAGTAGCAAGCACATAACTTGGACGGATAGGCACGAAAAGATAAGACAAAAGGTAATTTCCGTCCTGACCGACGCGCCGGTGTTTATGTTATTCGACCCCAATCATCCCACAGAACTACATACCGACGCTAGTTCGGAGGGGTATGGTGCTATTTTAATGCACGAGGTCAAGGGAAAAAATAGAGTAATTGAATATTACAGTGAAAGGACCAGTCCCGCGGAATCTAGATATCATTCGTACGAACTGGAGACATTAGCAGTAGTAAGCGCCGTCAAGCATTTCCGGCACTATTTACATGGGCGGAAATTCCTAGTTGTTACCGACTATAATTCCTTGAAAGCCTCCAGCAACAAAGTAAATTTAAACGACCGGGTTTATAGGTGGTGGGCTTACTTGCAAACATTTGATTTTGACATCATGTATCGAGAGGGTAAACGAATGGCCCACGTAGATTTCTTTTCGCGAAACCCCGTAGACTTGAATTGCCGTACGATTAACAAAATCACAGAGAAAGAGATTAATCTGGCCGAGATCTCCGTAGACTGGCTATTAGCGGAACAACGTCGCGATCCCCAAATCTCCGAAATCGTCAATAAATTGCAGAACGAGGAGCTCGCGGAAGATATCGCGAATACGTACGAACTGCGATCCGCTAACCTTCACCGTAAGATACAACGAAAAGGCAGAACCATTTGCTTACCCATTGTTCCGAGAGGCTTTAGATGGTCCGTTATTAACCATGTGCATCAGTCAATCATGCAGTTAGGTTGGAATAAAACGCTCGAGAAACTGTACGAGTATTACTGGTTCGAGGGAATGGCGAAGTATGTTCGCAAATTCGTCGAGAACTGTCATGCTTGTCAGGTTTCTAAAGTGAGTTCAGGCAAATCACAAGCTGAACTACATCCTATACCTAAGACCGGCATACCGTGGCATACAGTGCACATGGACATAACGGGCAAGCTAAGTGGCAAAAATGATTCGAAAGAATATGTCATTGTCCTGGTCGACGCATTCACGAAATTCGTGTACTTACATTACACTCGCAAATTAGATTCGCTTAGCAATATCAAAGCACTTAAGTCCGCTATATTTTTATTCGGTAGTCCCTGTCGGACAATAGCGGATCAAGGAAGGTGTTTCACGGGCAGGGAATTTCAAGAGTTCTGTGAAAGTAAACAGATTAAAGTTCATTTGATTGCGACCGGTGCAAGTAGGGCCAATGGACAGGTAGAGCGTGTTATGAATATGCTAAAGAATATGTTTACAACGGTAGAAACGACCGGGCGTTCGTGGCAAGACGCGATCGGGGAGATACAATTAGCTTTGAATTGTACCACCAACCGTGTGACTAAATCGAGTCCTTTCGAGTTATTGATCGGTAGAGCAGCAAGACCATATGACTTATTGCTACCTGATAACATCGAGGAAAAAGAAATAGACATCTCCAGTGTAAGACAACAGGCACTAAAAGAAATGGAAACGAATGCTAGGTATAACAAAGAGAGATTTGATAAAACCAAATCTGAAGTGGTTAGGTTTAATCTCGGAGACTTGGTACTACGCCAAAATGAAGAAAGGAACCAGACAAAACTGGATCCAAAATTCAGGGGTCCATTTGTGATATCGGAAGTTCTGGAAGGGGACTGATATACTTTAACAACACTGGATGGGAAGAGGTCATACAAGTACAGTCATGATAGGTTAAGAAAAATGCCGGATAGTTGCATTCCTGCTGAGTTGGACGTCTGTGGTGATGACGAAAACAGTGACCGTGGCAATGTGAGTACCCCGATCTCAGAGGATCGTAGGATTATATGAGCCCAGGTGCGGCCATGGGAGGGAGTTCAGTGTGGTCAGGCACTGGAAGTGACAATGTCACTATGCTGGAGCTGGTCTAGTACCGACAGCGAAAATGTCACGAAGCTGGAGCTGGTCTAGTACCGACAGCGACAACGTCACGAAGCTGGAGCTGGTCTAGTACCGACAGCAACAATGTCACGAAGCTGGATCAAATCGGGACCCAGTCAAATCAAGCGTATTTGCAGTTTTGCATATTCAGGATTAAGCATTCAAACCAACGTATCTCCGTATCAATTGCAGATATGCCGACAAATCGATGCGCGTTATACCGCACATTTGTTGCCAAATATAGGACAGATCAGCCGGTTTGTGCTATGCCGACTCTAATTCCTGAAAAATTCAGCGTAAATGTAATTTTGTTTGAAAAGGAGCTCATATTCAAATCAACCTACCCCCGTTTGCATAGCAGACATGTCGTCAATACAATGCAGGTTATATTCCACATTTGCTGCCAAATACAGTGTACATCCCCGTGTCTACGCTGTATCAACTCTGTTCCCGGTCAAATCAAATGTCATTACAGATTTTCATATAAATGCTTCAATATTGAATTGAACGCATCTCCGATGCTATTGGTGGTATGTCGATGAATGGATGCGCGTTATATTCAACATATGCTGCCAAATACAGGGCTTATCATCCGGTTTCAGCTGTGTGAAATCTGGAACCAGTCAAATCAAGCGTAATTGCAGTCTTGCATTTTCAGACTTAAATATTCAGTTCAACGAATCTCCGCTTCTATTACATATATGTCGACAATTCGTCGAGCGTTATACCGCACATTTGCCGCCAAATGCAGTGCAGGTGCGCCGGTTTGTGCTATCTCGACTTTGATCCCTGTCATATGCAGTGTAATTGTAGTTTTACGGATTCTGTCTCAAATATTCAACTCCACGTATCTCTGTTTCTAATGCAGATATGACGGCAAATCGATGCGCGTTGTACTCCGAATATACTTCGAAATATCGCGCACTTCCTCGTGTTAACGCTGTGTCAACTCTGTTTCCGGTCAATTAAAATGTTATTACAGATTTGCATAATCAGGCTTCAATATTCAATTGAAGGTATCTTCGCTGCTATTGGTGGTGTGTCGACACATCGATGCGCGTTATATTCAACATACGCTGCCAAATACGAGGCACACCTTCCTGTTTGTGCTATGTCAAATCGGGACCCAGTCAAATGCTACGTAATTCTAGTTTTATTTATTTAGGCTTAAATATTCAAATCAACCTACATCCGTTCCTAATACAGATATGGCGACATACGGATGCGCGTTATACTTCACATCTGCTGCCAAATCCAGTGCTCATCATCCGGTTTCAGCTATGTCAAATCTGGATCCAGTCAAATGAAGCGTAATTGCAGTTTTGCATTTTCAGACTAAAATATTCAATTCCACGTATCTCCGTCGCAGTTGCTGATACGTTGACAATTCGAAGCGCGTTATACTCCACATTTGGTGCCAAATAAAACGCACATCATTCGGGGTGCGCTACTTCAATTCTGTTCGCTTTAAAATCCAGTGCAATCGCTATTTTGCATAGTTAGGCCGAAATGGTCATTAGAATGTGTCTGCTCTGCTATTAGCTATATGTCGACAATTCGATGCGCGCTTTCTTCCATATTGGCTGCCAAATACAGTGCACATAATTGGAGTTGAGCTATATCATCTATGGTCACCGACAAATCCAGCGTAATTGCAGTTCTGCATATTCAGGCTTAAATAACCAAAACAACGTATTTCCGTTTCTAATGCAGATAAGTCGACAATTCGATGCGCATTGTACTCCACATTTGCTCTTAAATGCATTGCTCATCAGCTAGTTTGCGCTATGTCTACTGTGGCCATTGAGAAATCCAACGTAATTGCAGTTTTGCATAATCAGGCTGATATATTCATAACCACGTACTTCCGTTTCTATTACAGATATGTTGACATTTAGATGCGCGTTATTTTTCATATCTGATGCCATGTCCAGTGCACAACATCCGGTTTACGATATGTCAACTACGGTGCCAGACAATTTCAGCGCTTGCAATCTTGCTTGCTCAGGCTTAAATATTCAAACCAACGTATCTCCGTTTCTACTCCAGCTATGGCGACAATTCCATGTGCCTTGTGCCCCACATATTTTCCGAAATGCAGCGCACACCAGCCAGTTAGCTGTACGTCCACTGTGGTCCAAGTCAAATCTGGCAGGGTTGCTGTTTTTCATATTTAGGTTTATATATTTATTAGAATGTATTTCCGCTGCTATGAGCTGTGTGTCGACAATTCGATGCGCGTTATGCTCCAAATTTGCTACAAAATGGTGCGCTATTCAGCCGGTTTGTGTCATGTCAACGATGGTGCTCGTCAGAACCTGTGCAATTCCACATATGTATATTCATACCTAAATATTCAAAGCAACGTATCTCCGTTCTATTGCAGATATGTCGCAATTACGATGCGCTTTATACTCAACATATGCTGCCACATACGAGGCGCAACATCCGGTTTGAGTTATGTAAAATCAGGACACTGCCAAACCCAACGTAGTTATAGTTTTGCATATTCAGCGTGAAATATTAAAACCAACTTATCTCAGTTTCTATGGCGCATTTGCAGACAATAGGATGGGCGTTATATTCCACATTTACTGCCAATTACAATGCACATTATTCGGTTTAAGCTATATCAAAACGGGACCCAGTCAAATGCTACGTAATTCCAGTTTTGTTTATTTAGGCTTAAATATTCAAATCAACCTACATCCGTTTCTAATGCAGATATGGCGACATACGGATGCGCGTTATGCTCCACATTTGCTGCGAAATTCAGTGCTCATCATCCGGTTTCAGCTATGTCAAATCTGGGTCTAGTCAAATCCAGCGTAATTGCAGTTTTGCATATTTAGGCCGAAATGGTCATTAGAATGTGTCTGCTCTGCTATTAGCTATATGTCGACAATACGATGCGCCCTTTCTCCTTCCATATTGGCTGCCAAATACTGTGCACATAATCCGAGTTGAGCTATATCATCTATCGTCACCGACAAATCCAGCGTAATTGCAGTTCTGCATATTCAGGCTTAAATAATAAAAACAACGTATTTCCGTTTCTAATGCAGATAAGTCGACAATTCGATGTGCCTTGTGTCCCACATATCTTCCCAAATGCAGCACACCAGCCAGTTAGCTGTACGTCCACTCTGGTCCAAGTCAAATCCGGCATGGTTGTAGTTTTTCATATTTGGCTCATATTTAGGCTCATATATGTCGGGGAGACGTTAAGATTTGGTCTAGGGTTGTTGGCGCGAAACGAATCTACACTCAGATTAGATGTTGTTGTTATGCAATAGAGGAGATATTTACTAGAGCAAATATGATTATTACATAATTTGACAAGAAGTCGTGGTAATTTCATACTCGAGAAGCTAATGGTAATGATCCTAGGTTCAATAACGAACCCGCGGTCAACGCGATAACAGAATGCACTTTCTTCCAAAGTTCAAGTTGTACCCAACTTCCTTGTCTACGATACATGTATTACTCAACTAACTCTTTGTCAAAACATAGAATATCCACTGAGCGTAAAGACGCTACGTAACTCGCTAATGTGACCTCACGCGAGAATGACTTTCCAGCACGATGATGCTGCAAAGGAAAACGATGATGGGTGTGTCTAAGGGCACGAGATCGTCGGATTCGTAGAGAAAAGCCTTCCTTATGAAAGTGAGGGAAATTGGCGTTGCTGCTAATTGGTCAATCTCCATATCGGTGTTTAGAAAAAGATGCTAGCCGCCCTTGAGGGAAAGTTGCTAGCGTGAAGCGTCGTTCGTGGAAGAGATCGATTTCTCCTATCTTCCCATAGTTGGAACAAAGACTGTTTGTCCGTCTGAAGGACTTTAGTTAAATAAATCTTAAGATTTATAGCGGGTCCTCAGGCTAGCTGAACTTGTACTGTGGAGACGCATCGACATCTGGTAATCGTCTTACTCGAAGAATAGAGTCTGCGTGTGACGAGCCACGGGACAGAAACCGTTAGGATGTTTACTGTCGAGTGTCCCTACAACTATTTCCTTTTTTAAGAAGAGCTCTAGAATTACTTTCATGCCTTTGTTAGACAAAACGTTCATCCCTTGACCACGGCTACGTTCGGCGACTGGTTGTCGCCTCGAGCCCAAGCTCACTATCATAAATCTCGAACAAGTACAATTCGGTTAGACGACGACATTTGTTTAATTACAGCTACGTTAGAATCTAGATTACAGTATTAAGGAGTTTTCCCGAAGTTCCAAAGGGAAGGCTCTGGTATCTTTCCATCTCCGGCATATGTATTCTTCGAGATATTTTTCAATGAAAGAGATTAATGTCTTGCTATTTTCTTTTTAGAAAATAAAAAATATTAGACAATTTTTTCAATGCATCTGTTCAACCTAGAAAATTTCCAAAAATAATATAAGTCCAAATTACATCCTAAAAAGATCATTTTTATTTATTTATTTTTATTTTTTTCGCAAGTATAAAAAGAACAAAGTTCTGGCCTTTCAGATTATCATGATTATCAATTCAAACGTACCTCATGTTACAAAACCAGTACTAACATATCTAACGCAATTTATTATATTCGCCACTATATCGTATGAACTCTCTTCCCAGAAAATCTCCTCCTCCCCATTATACATACAGAATCTTTCAAAACACGGATCCCAATATGCCATACTTTTCCAGACTTTACCGACTTATAGGTCATGTTACGTTTCCTTATCGCACGGTCGCCATTGTAAGCCGTTGCTCTTCCACATATTCCCATGAGACGCTATATTAGTTTGACAAGAACACCTAGTACAACTAGCCAACATCTGAACTGGTCTCAACAATGACACTGTTGGCACGTTTCCGATCGCAAAGCAGCCGCCACGAAATCGCAGTAGCGTGCACGTGTGCGTCGAAGTTATCACGTGTAACCTCTGACTAATTCCCAGCCACCAATTGGCGTGCCTCTCCGCGCAATATTCCAAAGCGAGTCTGCACACGCGATGAATCGCTGAGAACACCGAACTCCCAAATACTGTCCATGTACCCCACATTCCATTATATTACGTAGAAATGCCACGCCGTAATATCGGTGCTTGCTCCGTCCGTCTGACCAACATCGAGTTGTTCTACTTCATGCTCGCTGCCCCCACTGCCTTTTTTTTTATTAACGTGGAGGAAATCCGCACGGACACCAGACCGTTCCTGGGAGGAAACGGCGTGGTAGTCCCGACTCCAACCGACTAAAACTTCCACGATGACAGTCCCGGCTGCGATCGAGAGAGGCCCCGGAACCGGTGCGAACGACACACCGCCCCCACCACGCAGGCCACCGCCAGCTCCGCCAGACGGACGGTTCTGCCCCACGCCGTGCCCCAGACCAGCACCAACGTGTCGTCGGCGTAGCACGCCAGCGCCGAGTCCGGAGGCATCAGCGCCCGGAGCACTGCGTCGTACGCGATGTTCCACAGCAGTGATCCCAGCACTTAACCCTGCGGAACCCCGCGGTGCACCGCCCTTTCGGTCACCCCCCACACGGACGGTGTAGACAACGCTGCGGTCCCGGAGGAACGCCCGGACCACGCCCCGCAGGTACGCGGGTACCCGATGAAACTCAAGGGCACGGCATGTCCTGTCCCAGGGGATGCTGTTGAAGGCGTTGACCAGCGACACAGCCAACGCCACGCAACCACGCCGTTCGGCCCCCTCGACCAGGGAGCGGACACGGGCAATCGCGTCGAACGTAGACCGTCCCATCCGGAAGCCAAACTGGCTGTCGTGCATCCCGGGATCACCCCGGGACAAATGTGACTCGAGGCGGGCCGCCACCACTCTCTCCAGTAGCTTGCCAGCCTCGTCCAAAAGGCACACTGGCCGAAAGGCGGAAGGCGAGTCCGGATTGCGTCCCGGCTTTGGCAGCAGGACCATCCGTTCCTCTTTCCACAAAACGGGGAATTCGCCCCGAGACAGGCATCTGTCGAAAAGACGCATTAATCTCGGGGCCAAGACCCCGGCGACGTCCTTCTACAGGCGGGCCGGGACTCCGTCGGGACCCGGAGCTTTCCGCGCTCCGATCTTCCCGACAGACGCGGCCAGCTCTTCCTCGGTGACCCACGATTCTGGGCACCAATTCCCCGCGGTGTCGCGTGGCTTTTCCTCTGGCGGTTGCGGCTCCCGCTCCTCCTCATCGGTGGACCCTCTTCCTCGTTCGCCGATCCCGGGAACAGGGTGTCGACAACCTTCTCCAAGAACCGAGTGTCCATGCTCTCCGTTGCGGGAGACGCCCATGGGCGGAGTTTGTTTAGTACCATCTTGTAAGGGCGCCCCCAGGGATCGGAGTCGAGGCTGGCCAGAAGCTCGCCCCAAGCCCGTTTCTTCGCCTCCTTGATGGATTGTTGCAGGGGTCTCCGCGCCTCGCGGTAGGCCTCGTACAGACGAGCCACCGTGGCTTCGTCCTCCCGCCTCCTACTGCGGAATCTGGTGTACCGGCGCCGAGCGCGGATGCACGCCTCGTGGAGACCAGCGATCTCCTCGGACCACCAGTACACCGCGCCTGCGCGGCGCGGGGCTCCGGACCGCGGCATACATGAATCGCAGATCGCGTGCATGTCGCGCCTCAGCAGGGTCGCTCCCTCTTCAGCGTCTTCGTCAGTCGCGGTGGGTGCCGCCCACCGTGGGAATCTTCTTTTCCTTCCCGGTGGGCCGGTGGGTCCGTGCGCGTCGAACGAACGGTCGCCCATCGTACCACCAACCGCCACATCCATCAGGGTGTAGAGGTGGTCCGAGAGGGTCTCCTCCGGGAACACGCCCCAACCGGAAACACGGCGGGATGCGGTAGGGTTTGCCCACGTGAGGTCCACTATGGACTCGCCCCGTCACGCCACGCACGTGCTGGTCGACCCCCAGTTCGTAAGCCGGAGGTCGAGTGCAGCTGCCCAGTCCTGCACGTCGCGCCCCCTTCCGATGGTCCTACGGGAGCCCCTCGCCGTTGAGTGAGCGTTGAAGTCCCCGAGGACCAGTGATGGACAGGCGCCTAAACGTCTCGCACAAGCCGCGAGTCTGTCCAGGAAGGATGCGTATTCCGTCTGCCTGATGCTGGGTGACACGTAAACGGCCACCACGGCCAGGTCGCCCCATTTCACGGCCACGAGGCCCCGTCCCTGCTCGATCACCGAGCGGTCGGGGGGGGCGTTAACGTTCCAGAATATGGCGACCGAGCCGATTAGATCCCCCGCGCTCCGTGACGCGTCGGGAATGTTGTATGGCTCGGCCACGGCTGCCAGACCTATCCGCCCCTTCATCAGGCTCTGGAACATTAAGTCCTGGGCCCGGCGGGAGCGTTTAATATTACACTGCAGGAGCAGCTGTCCTCCTCATCTTCCTCCGCTCATGTCGGGGAAGGCTCCGTCTCCATGGCCCCCTGCGGGCCGTTCCCCTCGCAGTCGGTGCGTCCGACCTCTCCGTCCTCTCTTCTGGCCTTCGTGGGGCCAGTTGGCGGCGAGGGCGTTTTCTTCCTCGTTGCCACGTCTCCGCCGTCGCCTGGAACGGTCCTTGCCTCCTGTGCGGCCCTCTTCTTACGGGCCGGTAGTTTGCATGCCGGCGATCCCATGTAGTCTGATTTTGTTGACGGGTACTCTCCTGGGATATAGAATCCATATAGCACACGGGCACCCCTAGGGCCATAGGGGTTGGGATTGACGTCCAACCATCGCACAAGGCACCCAGTACCTTGTTACCTTATTAGCTAAGCCTGCAGGGGCTGTCGCTCGTCTGAGGTCGAACGGGGCACATTCTAAGCCCTACCGTCTCACCAGGACGGTTACGGAGCAGGTGGGACGCTGCTCACCCGCCGATGGCCATTCGGTGGAGCCAATACACCTAAGATTCAGCCCTCTTGCCAGCATCTTGGCCATCAACCACTGCCACCACGAGTCCATTCCCATAAATTGGCCGAGCTGAGGGGTCGCTACTCCCTCCGGGCTGCATCTCGACCCCCGTGGTACCATTCTTAGTCATTGGTGGGACTATCGTGTGGATGTACGGCCACGTCACTGCCGGTCGGCGACCTGCTAACCGTGCTCGGCAGTTCCAGATGGGACTCACGTCAGCGGGGGCCTCAAGGTACATTGTACCCGGGAACTTATCCCGACGGTCCCACCTTTGGCATCAGGATCGTGGGTGCGCTACTACCCAAGGCCACGTAGAGAGAGTGTAACCGTACTTAAACGCCTTACACTCCCGGCGACCTTCCCTGCGGTGTACATAAGGACTCACGTAAGCGGGACGCTTGTCCCGACGGTCCTCCTGGCTGCGGGAACGTGGGTTTGCCAGCCCCCATATACTCACATAAGCGAGTCCTCCCTGCGGGAGCCGGCGATCCCATACGGTGCGACGCGGACAGTCCTAAGTCTGTGCACACCGGATACCTAGGTACTCGCGCCGAGCAGGCCCTGACGCGATGTCCTTCCGCCGCGCACCGATAGCAGCGCTCCGACCGGTCGATCGTCGACGTGCAGTCCCTGCGCACGTGACCCAACTCCGTGCATCTGAAGCATTGGAGTTGTCGCGCCGGGAGAGGGGAAACCCTCGCCGCTGACCAACCTATGGTGATTTTGCCTCCTGATCGGGCGTCCTCTCCACCGCTGATTTTCCTGGCCGCTGCCAGCGGGCAGCGTAACCACACCGACCCGAGGCCCCGAGGGGCGAAGCGTGTGGCCCCCACATTGACCTCGTCGGCGCGGCAGCCCCCGGCCTCGGCAATGGCGGCCGCCACCTCCTCCGGGGTGACCGAGTCCTTCAGTCCAGTCACTCTTAACTCGGCCGTCCTTCGCGGCACGGTTACCTTGGCGGGCAGGTCCTTCAACGTGGCTGCCATTCGCTTGGCCAGTCGCGATGCTTTGCACCTAGCGTCCTGGCCTTGGATCTCGAGCAGCAGCGCCCCCGTGACACCACCGACATCGCATCCCTATAAGTGAAACCTGAGCCATCCCTCACGGTGAGCGTTACCGTGGCACACCGTGGGGGTCGGGGGAGGCCGGGTACTTTCTCCCCGTGCACGTCCCGGCCGCTCGCGGTACGTCCCTTCCCCTTTCCGACAGTTCCGGCTCTGACGCTGCTACCCGCTCCCTGCATGGATTCTTTCCCCGTGCGGGGACGCACCGGAGGCCGAGGGGCCACCTCCGCGAAAGTCCTCACCCCCGGTCCGCCGCCCCGTTTGCCGAGGCCCCCGTCCGCAGTGCCGCCGACGGCAGAGGCGATAATACCCCTCCCTTGGTTCTTACGCCCTCGGTCGGCGCATGGACCGTTGGAAGAGGTTGTGCGGCTGGCTTTCTGTCCCTTCGCCTCGTTCTACCTCTTCCTCCTCTTACAACGGTGATGAATCCTGCCTCGTCGGCCGACGAATCCACGGTCGACCGCGAGGTGTCTTTTGCCGACCGCAATCGTGCTTGCACGGTTCTTTCGACGGCAGCTGCGCCTGTAGCCAGGGGGATAGCCCACCCTGGTTTTATTTTTAGCCACCACTCCTCCAACTTACGGAGGAGCAGGGTTTTGAGATCCTCTAGTGGATATCGAGGTCCTGGAGCGCTGGATCTGCCCGTTCTCCCGCACTGTGTACCACTCGCCAAGCCGTCGGGACAGCGCAAACGGCGTGACGCCGACCATGGGTGCGGGGGAGGTGGGTTTGGGGGACCCATAATCGCACCCGTTGGGGCCCCGGGGGCATTTCCCTTCGTCTTCCTCGCAGAGCTGATCCCTGCCTTCCTTCCCCTACCGTCGCCACTAGGGCCCTCGGCTGCCTTCTCCTCGCGTTCCCTGGTCAACCGTTCCACCGTCTCTCGGAGACGGCTGACCTCTCTTTCCAGAAGGCGCACTTTCCTCCGCAAGTGTGCGCTGTCCTTCTCTTCTCGATCGTGGGTCGGTTTCGCATCCTTCGTGGTCGCCTGTTTGTCGACCGGCCCAGTCTTCGCTTCATCGCTTCGCGCCTCGACGCCGCCACCAACACCGCCGCGGTTGGTAGCCTCCACCGCGGCGGTCTCGGCGTCGGTGTCGGTGTCGGCGTCCGCTCCGCACTTCGCGCATTTCTTCTTCCTTTTGTCGGGAGCAGTCCGAATCTCCCGTAGATGCGTCCAGCTGCCGCGTGCGGCGTCCCGTGCCTCCTCCGCGACCGTTGGCGGCGGAGGTGGTGCCTTCAGCGGGCCCGGTAATCTTGCGGTACGACCGCTTGCCGAGCGCGCTCGCAGCGGCCGAAGAGGAAGAGCATAACGACATTTCGTCGTCGGATCTCATCCCCCGCCGCCGCCGCGTCTCCGCCGCGTCCCACCCCACGATGGTCCCGAGCGGACGTTCACAACATCGGGCTCCCCCGACCCCCTCCGAGACCCCACAGCTCGCGCGTCCTCCTCGCCAGTCGCATCAACTCGACCGGAGGCCTGGCGGCCCACCCCCAGACGGCCACGGTTGCTCGATTACGACGCAGCGGGGCCCGCTTTACAACCCGCAGCTGCGCCGGTACTGGGGTATCCCTCCACTGCACCGTAAACGATTTTCTGATTCGTTTTGCTGTCCATTGTTTATTATTAGTATCGCCGAGGTCGTCAACAAGGGTTTCCATCCTGGTGCCACTCACTCTTTCGGACCCTACCCCGGTCAAGGCCGGTGCAGAGTGACAGGGGGCCCCACAAGAAGGTGAGGTCAGTGGTCTTGGCAGATATGGGTCCACCAACTTCTCCGAAGTTCTCCGCACCGGATCGGCCAATGGCGGGTGCCAGAGGCGCCGACCAGCCATCACCCGGCTATAGGAGAACATCAGATTCATCGGGATTCCCAGAGTGTGGTCCTACGCCCTGAGAACCCATACCCGCCTCGAGCTCCCCTGCCCCCACTGTCTCCGCGTTGATTAACCCACGTAATTTGATTCATTGAATAACCGAATCATGATCTCGTGAAATACCAGCCCTTTCGATATTGGTACTGATCGCAGGATCTTGGTGCTAAATCGATCCTGAGTTTCATTGACACTAAAAACGTTAACACGTTGACTGTCGCTCTTTTAGATATTTTTCCCTGCGAACCTGGGAAATATTAATTCAAATAGTAATAATTATTAAAACATATTGTAGCGGCACTCGACGGTAAACTTTCCAACGGTTTCCGTCACGTGGCCTGCTACACAAAGGCTCGACCCTTCGAACAAGATGATTGCCAGATGTCGATACATCCGCATCGAGTATTTTCAACTAGCTAAGGACCCGCTATAAATCTTAGGAGTTGTCTAGCTAAAGTTCTCCGAAAGGACAAATAGTCTTTGTCTCAATATCTCTGCACATACCACCCATCACGGGAAGATACAGGAAATCTGTTTTTCCTCACGTACGACATGTCTCACTGACAACTTTCTCCCAAGGACGACTAATATCCTTCTCTAACCTCCAACCCAAAATTGACCAATTAACAGAGACGTTCATTTCCCTCACTTTCCGTACCAGCACTTCCCACCTACGAATCCGATGTGTCCTTATCCTTAGACACACCCAATCGTAGTTTTCCTAGCAGCATCACCGCTGCGGAAAAACAGAGTCAGTCGCAAGTCGCCGAACGAGTGGTCCAACATTGATACGAGTTCCTAATTCCTCGACATCTGGCGCAATCACCTTTCGACTCGCATCGCGCCGCGCAACGTACCGTACCATACTCGAACTCGTAAGCACGAACCGATAATTGTAACGTGCGTCCGTCACACATTGTAAGCAAAGAACGTGTACAATAAATAGTGTTTGTTGAACGCAGTGAGTGATTAATCTAACCCTATCACGTATCCACCTCAATATAAATAAGATAAAATAAGTAAGTAAATAGAGAAATATTAATAAATATCACAGCATAAAATTTCATTTTTTCAAAATATTATATCGTATCTGGACATTTTTCTCTGACGATGGATTCATCTAAGTCATTCACATTGTTGGAAATTATTTAGTTCATAAAATTTATCTTAATTTCATCATTCTAAAAATTTTAATAACGTGGGTCACCGACGACTAACCTCGTGGTCGACGCGTTAAACGCGGTCGTGTTTTACGAGAACGGGTTTCTGAATCGGTTGAAAAACAAACATTTTTAGAAAATGTATTGGTGTTGTGGATAGATACTGAGGTACGTGTGTGGATAAATATTGGAGTGTTTCTGATTGAAGTTCGAAGAAGGTTATTTTGTAATTTCGTATTCTGTATCTAGAATAAAGGATATTTGAATAGCAAATGTTGTCAAAAAATAGCAGTTTCTCTAGTTTGTTTTTAGTTTTAATCTGTTAAGGACAATTTATGTTAAATTAATCTATTGAATTTTGTTTTGTTAATATCGTGGCTATGAAACGTTCCTTCATTCAATTTTCAATTCTTTATCTGTATCTCCACATGTATAAATTTGCATAAGTGATAATAAGTACTGTTTTCAGTGATTAATTTGCCATTCATTTGTACGTTTCATTATTATCCACGTATTGTTACTACGAACCAAGTATCGAATGTCACGAGTAACTAATATTAAATACGAAAGCTTTCAATGAAAACTATTAATCTTAAACTGTTTAAAAAAAACTCTTGCAGCACCTGAAGAGTGCAAACATAAAATTTCACTCGCCCAATCTGAAAAAGTAGTGGCAAGTTTCCTTAACTGTTAGAAAATAATCATATAATTTCGATCTTTTCGTTCCACCTTAATCAACATATCACACGACCGGTCTTCTAATTTTTCATCAACGGTCTATCCTTGGATAAGCGTATTTACTTAGCCGAGATCGATGTTTCCGCAACAACGGGGGCAAATATAGGGATAGCGATTCGATCCGGTTCGATCGATTAAGAAGCATTACCCGGTTCGGCAAATATTTGTGTGTGCCGTAACTAAAAATCATTTCAGGTACGGTGATAGAATTCGAGTGGCCACAAAATTAGCATCGATCCCTGTTCCGTAATTGCGGTTATCGCAAATTTTACTCCTCCCTTTCCCTATCACCGCTCCCTCTCTCTCTCTCTCTCTCTTTGCTTTCTTCGTGGCATCCTCATCCGAATCGACGATCGTGGGCAATTTTCAAGACGCTCCAACGTACAAGCTGCTCACCTCCTGTTTTATCGCGTGTTCTTCAGAGATTCGTTCTATCTAAGGACGGTCCTCCAAGAGGTTGTAGTGCCATAGGCCATGTCGTCGCTACCGATAATTAGGAATCGTTTACATACACGCTTAAGTCTCGTGGTGGACGGGCCTCGTATTGCGAGTAACCGGAGCGTAGAAAACGAAAAGGTTCTGCATAATAGCCGACCATTGTTACCCCCATCGTTACCATCGCCAATCCTCCCTCATCCCGATCGCCTATTAAGCCGGAACGCCGTTCTAGATTCTTTCCTCGCTCCTGGCAACCTCGTTGATTCATCGATCGAATTTAATAACCCGCGATCAGCTATCGTCGAGAATTAATTAGACTACTTTTCGGGGTCGAGCTTTCGGGGGTTAACAATCGCTGTGTGCCAATCGGCTGCGTTTGATTTCTGTCAGTTTGTTAGTTTGCTGGTTCATTTAAGTAGGATTCGTCAGTATTTATTTTATTGTTTATTCGGAAAAGTAGGAATCCTTATCGTAATGTCTTTGATAGGGTGGAAAAAAGTTTATACAAAATATAAAATAATAAAAAGTTTATAGAAAATACAAATACTATGTCAAGCCCATGTGTTTCTATGATTTCATAGAAATAAAACAAACGCATGTACAAATGTATTGTGAAATTTTATTTTGCATATTTTTCAATAGATACAATATATTGTTATTCTTTTATGAACGTAACTTCATTTATACAAAATTTGATATCAAATGTATTATTAATATTGACTTTTTTGTCATAACGTTTGAAAGAGAGACGTATGTAGATTTTTGTGACTGATTGTGACCAATCATTAATTACTTACAATTCTCACAATTAACTGTATGTTAGTCGTGATATTAATCATGTTATTGGCTACTACGTACTTGAAATATTGTTTCTTGCTCGAAAACATACCATAACATAAATTCGATTTAATACCAGAAAAAACAAATGACTTTCCACTAAACAACTCAATATTTTCTTACTAGCATCCCATAAACTACTAATACAAAATCTCTAAGCCTTAAATATCCGATATTGCCATCTCTTTTCAGCATGGAAAAAGTCAAATGAAATCACAATAAAAGAAAAAAGTCAAAAGTGAGATAAATTTGGTTTAATATCGTAAGAAATAAATGACACTCGAACAGCAACTCGACTAATATTTTCTCACTAGTATCGTATAACTATGCCTGCATAAAGGCGCATGAAACAAAGCATAGCCTTTTAAATGGATATTGATTTTTCTGCAGATACATAACCCATCGCGAACGTACAAATTCGTTTGGCGATTGTTCGTGCCTCGTTCATCGTCGAAATGTAACATTTTGCACTTTGCTACGAGTATAAAAATCCATATGGATCTGTATTTATATTCCACATTGAAATCAAATAGGCAAACCTGTCTTCATCAAATTCACGTGAATTGGATATAATTATTAGGTCGCCAATTTATATCGTTCGCAGTTCGTCGTAATTTCGTGATAATTCTCGCTTTACATTCGTTTTCTAACGGAACGTTACTTTGTTTAGTGTACTAGTTCGGAGACAAATTGCTGGAATATATTGATCGTAAATTGATACTATTTGTACTATATATAGAACAGCTCTGAATTGTCTGACCTAATGCGATTCGTTTGCATCGTCGATATGTTTATATTATCTAAAATAAATCACAAAAGTATTGAAACGCTTGTTGAAATCTGCCAGAAATTTATCACATGTCGCACAAAATTATATTAACATTTCGTTAACACTGTAATGAGAATAATCATGATTAAATATTAAAGTTTGAAATCTGAAGATTACTTATAATTTAAGTCTCAATATCTATCTTTAACGCTCATTATACGTTTAAGATGGTTGTTTAGCTGCATACTAATCTTTTATCGAATATAACTTGCAAGGATCTCCTACTTTTGTACACTACCTGGCAATTGACGTAGATTGTTGAGGAAATAATTGATATGAATTTTGTACTTACCCAATGACAATAATAATGACATACTAATTTAAGATATATGCCAAAATATAGAAAATTATTTGTAAAATTTTTAAAGATAAATAATGAATTACCAATATATTGGCATCGAACATAAATTAAACGCTAAATCTTTTAAACGTATTTAGGTAAGTACTCTAAAAAAGCTTTTTTCTAATTAGAATACAATAAGTGCGTAAGTTATCTCTTATTACAATTAAGTAAAGGTATCAATTTTCTATAATTAAGTGATGCAGTTTTATCACTCGAGTTTCGCTTTTTCGCCAAAAGGTTTGCAAAAGTATTTCAATATACAACATGCAGTGACACTGGCGCCAATCATAAATTATGTTGGCTGTTTGGATTCCGACGTTGTTGGAATAATGGATTGGGGCCCGAAGAGTTCTCACGGTTTATTCCCGTTCAACACGTCAATTGACACTTGTCAGGGCAATGCGTCTCCTGAAAAGACAAGCTGTCATAGAATCCCAGTAGAACGCTAATTGCGTCTACGTATAACGAGGTTATACTTGTCCCCTTTTCCAAGAAAATGTCATGAAGATTACCGCGAAGATGTAAAAAAGACAGGCTCTGACAAGAACTATCCACTTAGGTATTACGATAGATTTTTCTAAACCAAATAGAAACTCGGAGCAATAAAGATCAACGAAAGAAGTTTCCGAACATTGTAATGTGTTTGCGACTTGTTCCACCCGGCACTCTCGTTTTCTTGAAATTAGTAAGAAATGTGATTTATCGCGTTCTTTTCACGAACATTTGTTATATTGACTCGCGTGAATCAAAGTTACGTAAAAGGATAATACCATACCAAGCAAGTTATTTTATGGAATTCTTTCGAGATTCCTCTCTCAAATATACAAATAGTTTCACGAAAGAGCAAAAGCTGAATATCAATCCCGATCCACCCAATCAAACAGTGCCACAACGAACTCCCACGCGTAGGCTTTAAAGATTCTAAGGACGACTAGACAGCTGAATTCACAGAAAAGATGATGTCACGATCGGCACTCTTCAATATCCGATGGACCGATGATGGAGATAAATATTCGGCGGCCTTGGCGACAAAGTATATCGCCGAAGTGCCTAATGAGTCATCGATATCCCAACGGTCCTCCCGCCGAATGTTCCAGAAGAAAAGGGATGCGCGGCAACGGTCACGTACGCCTACAGCGTAGTGGGGATATTGAGGGGTGACAAACAGAAAAGAAACAGATCTCACAGAAAGTCAAATTGTAAGAGCTTCAGTCTTGGAAAGTCACGGCTGGAGCTCAGAACTAAATCGCAGTCAGTGTAAATTCAAAGTTCAATAAATAAATCCTCTCGTTTTTTTTTTTGGTACATTTTATTTTGTTCTTGTCTGAGCTACCCCTTTTTTTATTTTACGTGACATTTTTTGGCGATCCTGCCAGGATAGTGAAAAGTGTTTGTTCGGAAACCAAAAAGACATTCATCATCTACGGAAGATAGAATTATTGGGGACTACGGTCATCCGCAACAACGAAGTAACTATCAACGAATCCGGAAGAAACACCTGTAAAGCATAAAGCATCTACGGACGCTAAATCTCAGGTAAACTGGATTCCTTCGTACATTACCGTGAAAGAAAATCTAGCTTCAGTAGCCAAGACTCGTCTTCGTCCGAAAGCAGCAAGGACAGCTTGATAATGTCTAAGACAAACGAACCCCAAACCTCTACCTCAACGGATCCAACGTTGCGAACGATATTGGACAGCATTCAAAAGCAGCAGGAAAGTATTGCCCGTTTGCAAGAGGATGTGTTACGTTTGTCTATGCGAAGTGACGAAACAAACCGGCACTGGGTAGCAGAATTCGGAAGTCTTGGGAGAACCGTCGCAGAGCTACGGACTGGGTACGGATCCCTTGCGACCGATGATTTTTATTCCATCATCACCGAAGACAATGAGAGTATATCGACGGCGATCGATCGCACCGGGAGTGCGGTTAAAGCACGCAAACCGTCAGGGTTAGCAGCTCCAGGCATCCCACCTGTGCACCCTGACACCGAACAACCCGAGGTTGAAGAGAGAGGTTATTTTCCACCCGCACCTCCCACTCTACGAGTTAAGGATGCAATGCGTTGCATCCCAACGCTCAACGGAGACGATGACGTAGGAGTGGAAGAATTCATCAAAGAAGTAAGAAGTATGAGGGACCGTTGCACGGAACAAGATTTATTGCTAAAAGCAATAAAGGTGGAAAAAATCGTAGGAATGGCGGCCCAAAGTATCCGCAACATCCCCATTGAAAGTTACAACGATCTGTACGACGCACTGAGAAACAATGTGGCAGCTCAAGTGACTTCGGACGAATACCGAGAACAATTAAAAGAGTTGAGACAAGGGCGTGGAGAATCAGTGCAGAGTTTCAACATTCGGTTTAGAAGAATATTTAACCGTTTGCTGTACGCAATAACCAACGAGTACCCGCAACCAATTATGCGCAAAATCATGATCGAAGAAATTAAAAGGAAGATTATCCGTGTGTACCTAAAGGGACTCAGGCGCGACATAGGCCGAATATTATTACTCAGCGAACCCTTGAATCTCGAAGAAGCTGAAAAGAAAGCGGCCGTTTTAGAACGCTACTCACGAGAAGAACGGCAACCCAATTGGTCAAGTAGTCGCTTACCTTTCGCTAGCAATCGCCCCAGCAGTCAATCAATGCAAGTAAGACGATCTAATACACTACCTAGATCGCCTAAAACGCCAGTAGTTCAGAAATCCACTACATTTGACCAAGTAGAGAATAGACCACCCGCTGAACGCGCGCAGATGAAGTGCTTCAAATGCGGAAAGCTGGGACACATTGCCAACAAGTGTCAAAATTTTCTGCAACCGAGCCAGCACGATCGACCACCCGCAAGAATTCAGGTAGTCCAGGAAAAGGACGAAAAACGAGAAGTAACTTCCAACCAGAAAATAGACGAACCGCGCGAAACATACGAGTCAACATCACCACAGGAAGACTACTCACAATACCTTTGTCAACCCAAACCACAGAGCGAGTATTCCTTGTCGACACAGGAGCAGGGATAAACTTGGTGAAACGCAATAAAACTGTCAACGCGATACAAGTAGGACCTAAACAAAAAATTTTCTATGGGACGAGACAAATACGAAACGAACGAATACGTAACGAAACGAATTTTTGGACAAGATCACATCTTTCACATAGTACCGGACAACTTTCCTATTATCGAAGACGGAATCATTGGGTTACCATGTTTAGAGAAGTATAACTATTCAATATCCAATGATAAAATCCGACTAAATGACAAAACCATTTTATTTCAGAAACCAATACACTTAACTCCTGGAGAAAACAGAGTTCAAACAATCTATCTGGAAGGCAAACCAACTAAAGTATTTTTATCAACACTGGTGAGCAAAATGTTGAACTTTCTAATAACATTCAAAATTCTCACGATGTTTCTAACGTATCAAAATTAAAAAGCCTAGTGAGGACAGATCACATTGAAAAACCAATCCGTGAATCCATAGAAAAGATTATTCTCCACTACGTTGACATCTTTAATTTAGAAACTGACCTTTTGCCCTGTACTAATTTAACCCAGCACACAATTTCATTGACCAAAGATAAAATTATTAACACACGATCGTATAGACCGCCGGAATGTCATCGAGACGAAATTTCGCGACAAATAGGAGACATGTTAAAGAAAAATATTATAGAAGAATCCGAATCCCCTTATAATTCTCCGGTATGGGTAGTTCCGAAAAAATTAGACGCCTCGGGAAAACAGAAATGGAGGATAGTTATTGATTTTAGGAAACTAAATGAACTCACGGAACAAGACGCTTACCCTTTACCTGACATAGACGACATTTTGACACAATTGGGAAACGCGAAATTCTTTTCGGCACTTGATTTATCCTCAGGGTTCCATCAAATTCCAATGAACGAGAAATCCAAAAAATATACCGCTTTCTCGACACCGCAAGGGCACTTTCAATTCAATCGAATGCCATTCGGTCTTAAAAACGCACCCGCTACTTTTCAAAGATTAATGGACAGAGCCTTAACTGGACTTGTAGGAAAATATTGCCTTGTTTATTTAGACGACATAGTGATATTCGGAAAAACGATTCAAGAACATAACGAAAACCTCGCGATAGTATTTCAGAGACTCAGGGAATTAGGACTCAAATTGCAACCGGATAAGTGTGAATTCGTAAAACCAGAATTAGAATATTTAGGCCATGTAGTTTCAGCCGAAGGAGTTAAGCCAAACTCCAAGAAATTAGACGCTGTAAAAACTTTCGATTACCCCGCAATGTCACGGACGTGAAGTCATTCTTAGGTTTAGCAGGTTATTACCGCAAATTCATTCGGAATTTTTCCAAAATCGCAAAGAGCCTTACGGACTTAACAAAAAAGGACACACCATTCCATTGGACTGACAAACAACAGACTAGCTTTGATACTTTAAAGGATAAACTCTGTAATTCCCCAATATTAGCCTACCCGGACTTCAACAAAACCTTTACCCTAACCACCGACGCAAGTAACGAAGGACTAGGAGCAATACTGTCACAAGACGGTCATCCTTGCTGTTACATTTCAAGGACACTAAACCCACCCGAACGAAACTATACCACGACAGAAAAGGAACTCTTGGCCATCGTATGGGCCGTGAAAAGACTTAGGCAATATTTGTTAGGACGACGCTTCATTATTCGAACCGACCACCAAGCTCTTAAGTGGCTACACAATTGCAAAGACCCCTCTAGCCGACTGATTCGTTGGAGACTTAGACTCGAAGAATACGACTACGAAATCGAATACACAAAGGGTAAAGATAACACAGCTGCAGACGCTTTATCTAGAGTTCACGCGGTAACTCGCGACGAATTAGTTAACCTCGACCTATTAATTGACCACACTAATTCATTCAACGCATGGAAAGACAACAACGAGAATCCGAAACTTTTTAGAAATTAAACCGAATGATCAAACATTTTACCAACTAACTCGAAACGATTTAGGAGAATACGACGAGACACTCTGGATCAGAAAACTTTACAAAATTCTTAAAAATACGACAAAAATCGGCATAGGAAATAACGATTTCACTGAATTAGAGAAAACGCAGATCAAACTCATGCTAATATATTTTAACGACACATACAAGGAAATTACTTATGCGCCTAACCCCATCTTAAAACTAGACGAAAACGAAGTACTGCAAGCAATAGAGGAGAACCATAACGACACCGTAGGACATTTAGGGATACAGAAAACGTATCAACGGATTAAGGATAAGTTTAAAATCCCCGGCCTTTTGAAAAAGTAGAAAACTTCGTTAAAACATGCGACACATGTCAAAAGGAGAAACTAACACGTATCAGACCCAAAGAATCCCCACAGATCTCAGACACACCACTTAACCCTAACGACAAGATCGCTATGGACATCATAGGACCGATGACGAAAACCAAACGCGGAAACCAATATATACTTTCAATTCACGACGAACTTACGAAATATCTGCTACTTGTCCCCCTTAAAACGCAACGAACTGAATCTATAATTAACGCGCTCATTGAACACTATATTTATATATTTTCGGCACCAAAGACGATTCTAACAGACCAAGGACAAAATTTTGTTAGCGATTTAATGACGAAATTTGAAGAGGCCTTTAAAATCAAACACGTCAAAACAACTTCGTTTCACCCACAGAGTAACGGATCCCTCGAAAGAACACATGCCTCAGTTAAAGACTTAATTCGTACCGCATTACACGACAATGACAAAGAATGGGACGAAGTACTCAATTTCATTTGTTTAGGATACAACACCGCAAAACATGAAGGAACGGGATTCTCCCCCTTCGAATTGACCTTTGGACGAAAAGCGAACTTACCTTCCGCAATATCCAAATTCCCCCACACTTACCTATGACGATATGTACTCACTTTGGCAAAAACAGTTAAATAAATATTGGGAGACAGCTCACAAAACACTTATTCAAAATAAGCAACGATACAAGCGAGACCAAGAAAGAAAGATTGTTAAAACTCAGACCGTGTTTAGGAAAGGAGATTTTGTTTTAATTCACAATGACCATAAAAAAGATAAGTTGGACATTGAATGGTTAGGACCCTACAGAATCAACGATGTGAAAACCCCTTACTATATTATATCTATTGACAATATCAAGAAAAAGATACATGGTAACCGATTGAAAACGTACTTTTTCAGGATAATGCTGGCCCTAGCACTAGTAACAATACCCTTGGTTAGTTGTCTTAAATTCACAGGATAGGAATTACGGTTTATAAACAAATCCAACCAATTCTACTACGATCTTAGAGGACCAAGATCAATCTAAACTGGGGGGTATGTCACTGTAACGTAAAATAAAAAAAGAAATTTAAAAAAAAGAAGAAACTTTTATTTTTCTTATACACTTGAACGGATCCTCCTTGAACTGATGCTTGCTGTGGACTGACTTGAACTGAACTCGTCGAATTGACCCTCCTGCTGTCGTAGGTGAAGTGAGGGAAAGCGTCCGCGATGCCGATTGGTCAAGCCCAATGTTGCGGAAGAAGCCTCCTACCAACGTGGTGATATTGTTCATGGGAAAAACCAGCTTTTCCGTTAGGCAGCTATTTAGTTTTTCCCATTAGGTAACTTCCGGCCTTCTCCGTAATTTGTCACAACGTGTAATAGACCTAAGGACTGTTTTACGTACCAGCCATAAACCGAAAATACTTGCGGGATTAAGGGTGCGTGCAAGCGAATAAAACTCGGTTTATGGTAGGGCCTTAGGTTTATTGCGGGGTCTCTAACGGTGACTGGGCCTTGACGTTACATACCCCCTTCTTAGATTGATTTTGGTCCTCCAAAATCTTAGTGTTTCTGCGGATTATGTCTAGGTCAATTGGCTTTTCTGGTAAGATTGCTGCTTGCGTGTTGGCTAAGTATATTATTATGAAGACCGTCCTTTTACTACGGCATGTGTTCTTTCTAGAGATCCATTTGACTGAGGGTAAAAGCTAGTGGTTTTAATGTGTTTAATCTTAAATGCCTCTTCGAATTTTAACATGAGTTCACTAATGAAGTTTTGTCCCTGGTCTGTTAGAATTGTTTTTGGGTGCAGAAAATATGTAAATGTAGTGTTCTAAGAGTGCATTTATCATGGATTCTGTCCGTTGTGTTTTTAGTGGTACTAGGACCAAGTATTTTGTCGGTTCGTCATGTATTGAGAGTATAAATTGATTTCCTTTCTTAGTTTTGATCATAGGTCCTATGACGTCCATAGCAATTTTGTCGTTAGGTTGTAATGGTGTGTCAGATATTATTGGTTCTTCTTTTGGTCTAATCCGCGTTAATTTCTCCTTTTGACAGGCTTCACGTCTCTTTATAAACTCTTCGACTTTGTTCAATAAATATGGAATTTTATATCGTTCTTTTATTCTTTGGTATGTCTTTTTGTACCCCTAAATGTCCTATCGTACCGTTATGGTTTTCCTGAATTATTTTCTCTATCTCTTCCTCGGTTAATTCTTGGATTAGGTCCCACGCGAAAATGACAGGGTATCGGGTATCATAAGTATAAGTTTGATCTGGTTCTTTTCTAATTCTGTAAACGTGTTGTCTCCTATACCTACTTTCTTCCACTAATTTCCTCATTTGTTCTTGCATAGCTTTCAGCTCTTGCTGTAAAGCAACTAATTTTTGAGTACGTTCTTCACCTGTATCATCACTCTCAGAAGAACTTTCAGATCCGGAACTGCTAGCACTACTACTGCTACCCTTCATGCCAACCATACTTCCCATTGGTTCATCCGGAATTTTCGCATACATCATTTCAAAAACATCTTGAAGTTTCCTATCCATTGCAACAACGTCATGGTCAGGAGGATTGTATTTATAACAATTAGTGAATATGAGTCTCAAATCACTAGCAAACTCTTGTGCTGTCTTATATTCACGATTATCCATTTTTGTCCTTACAGTACCAAGATCCATTGGTTTCTTGATAATATCATGATAATCGTGGAGGCCCAAGAGTTTTGCATCAACTGGTTTGTAAAATGGCCATGCATATCCCGAATGTTTCTTCGAGAATAATTCTTTCAAAATCTCATTACAAGATTTCAAAGCTTCTGAAACCTTTTCTTTCGACTTCCCAGTAGTATGCTGAGGCTGTTGGGCCATTGCCCCGATCAGAGGCATGTTGGCTTGGTGGAATGGCACTAAGCCGTCTTCCGCTTGCTTCGTTGGCTTCTTTATTTGTCTGCCAGACTCTTGCCTTGTGGGTATTATGGCATTTTTAGGATCCAGTTTATATAGAGGTTCAAAAGAATTTGCAGTAGGAGTCGTGGTATCAGCCTTTCTCTTCACTCCCTTTTTAAGTTTTGCTGGTTGAGATGGAGGCATTACCGTAGGTGCAGTGGGAACCTGTGGAGGAGGAGGCACAGCAGAAGCTGCTTGTGGATCCATTGCTGGTTGTGCATGGTAACCGCTAGTTGGAGGGACCACTTGTTGAGGCAGAGAGTTATGTGTAGCCATGGGAGTAACTCCCATGGTTGATGGAGGAGCAATAGTAGTTGTATTAGTGCTCCCAGGTACAGGTGCAGGTGCTTGGGTGCCAAGAGGAGGCATAGGAATTACACCTGTTGTCCCAGCTGATGTAGCTGAAGGTGTTAGGCTATTTGGTACACTGGAAGTAACTGCAGCTGCACGAGAGGAAGGTCGACCCCGACCTGTGCCTCCTGCAGCCCCTGCCACACCACCTACTGGTGCTCCAACTCTGCCAGCTTTTTTGCCCTTGGGTCCTTTTTGGAACCGGGGGTTCGAGTTCCACCTCCTCTTGTGGCATTTGTGCAACCTTTATGAGAAATAATTTTTTCGAGGGGCTTGTGCCATAAGCACAACATCTTCTCCAGGTTTGTTGTAAACATAACAATTGGTGGACATTGTATTGAAGTCTTGAATACATTCATTCCCGCTCCAATAATACGTATTCTCTAATCGTTTTCTTATTGTGCCCAAATCCATTGGCTGCTTTATAATTTTGTGATAATCCGGTAAATTGAGCTTTTTCGCATCTACAGGTTGCTGGAAAGCCCACGCAAATTGATGCTCCCATACTGGCTTGAGTACACCTTTCTGAAGAAATTGCAGCTGATTGGTAACACGCCCCGAGCGATTAGGCGGAGGCACAATAGGTGGTTGGACTACAACACCATTCACAGGTTCCACGGGTGGTTCATCACGTGGTGGTGGCTCCTTTGCCGGGGTTGTTGGTGTAGTCGTTGTCTTACCAGGTGCACTTATCGAATTATTTTGCGAGATAGCGTCCGTTTCGTTAGGTTTTACAGGTGGTCGCTTTCTCTGAATATCGCTGGTATTATATCCATCCATCGTAACAAGGGAGCCTAATTCGGTAGTAGCGTCACGTCCTAAATTTATTCCGGAGATACGTTTCCCTAATAATTCTATCTCCGCTGCACGTTTTTTGTTTTCACTATCGGCTATTCGTTGCGCCTCTTCCATTCGTCGCGCAAGAAGCTCGATTTGCTCGAGTATGGCACGGGTTGAATTATCCATAACTCCGGTTGCAGAGGCAGTATTAACAGTTTCAACTTTATCTTCTCGTGGCGTTGCCATTATTATACTAATTGTGCTGTCTCTGCTCGTTCTATATTTGGCAAAAGAACCCAAGGTTTGCTCACCTTGATCGTTTAACCCGTAGGAAAGGTTCCGTTGCGGTGTTCCTTTGTCGAAACGTCAAAAGTGTCTGATCCGTTGCAGTGGTCCGCTGATCCTCAATCTTCAAAGATGACCGTAGCCCGAAATGCGTAATTTCGTTTTCTTGAAGTTGATGGATCCTGGCAGGATCGCCAAAATGTAACGTAAAATAAAAAAAGAAATTTAAAAAAAAGAAGAAACTTTTATTTTTCTTATACACTTGAACGGATCCTTCTTGAACTGATGCTTGCTGTGGACTGACTTGAACTGAACTCGTCGAATTGACCCTCCTGCTGTCGTAGGTGAAGTGAGGGAAAGCGTCCGCGATGCCGATTGGTCAAGCCCAATGTTGAGGAAGAAGCCTCCTACCAACGTGGTGATATTGTTCATGGGAAAAACCAACTTTTCCGTTAGGCAGCTATTTAGTTTTTCCCATTAGGTAACTTCCGGCCTTCTCCATAATTTGTCACAACGTGTAATAGACCTAAGGACTGTTTTACGTACCAGCCATAAACCGAAAATACTTGTGGGATTAAGGGTGCGTGCAAGCGAATAAGACTCGGTTTATGGTAGGGCCTTAGGTTTATTGCGGGTCTCTCTAACGGTGACTGGGCCTTGACGTTACATCACGATCGGCACTCTTCAATATCCGATGGACCGATGATGGAGATAAATATTCGGCGGCCTTGGCGACAAAGTATATCGCCGAAGTGCCTAATGAGTCATCGATATCCCAACGGTCCTCCCGCCGAATGTTCCAGAAGAAAAGGGATGCGCGGCAACGGTCACGTACGCCTACAGCGTAGTGGGGATATTGAGGGGTGACAAACAGAAAAGAAACAGATCTCACAGAAAGTCAAATTGTAAGAGCTTCAGTCTTGGAAAGTCACGGCTGGAGCTCAGAACTAAATCGCAGTCAGTGTAAATTCAAAGTTCAATAAATAAATCCTCTCGTTTTTTTTTCGTTACATTTTATTTTGTTCTTGTCTGAGCTACCCCTTTTTTATTTTACGTGACAATGACATAAATACTTAGAATCTTCGGTTATTCTCGACGTGGATACAAGTATATAAAAGAATTGAAGGACCAGCTCTTTAATATAATAACGCTTTTACTTTTATAATGTGTTGTTTCATTTTTTCATTTTTGACACGAATAAATTATATCGTATTTGCATTTGCAATGACTAAAATCGATTACTACCTGAATTCCACGAACAAGTTAATTTTCAAAGTTTTTTCTCCTTTGAATTGTATATTTAACCCTTTCGATTTCGTCATAATAGTACGACAACATATTTCGAATCGAAGGATTCAGAATGAAAATTGACGCAAAATATTTTGTTACCACGTCTGAGATTGCCCATTTCGTCTCTTTATTTTTTATAGTATTTCGTAGTGATTGAAATAGATGAAAGTTTATCGGTACTAAGTTTACGAAACAGGATAAATAATGTAATAATTTTCAATTCTATTACTATACATGTCTGTAGCGGCACTCGACGGTAAACTTTCCAACGGTTTGCGTCA
>JAFJHM010000097.1:0-64520 GCA_019201815.1 Bombus balteatus | reverse complement strand
AATTCCGTACGTTGCTATTCGCGTCCCGTTAGCCGCGAATAACTCGTACTCACTCTTTTTCGACGGTACGCGGGTTTTACTGCGAGGGTAGACACTAATGTCGGCGCCGGTGTCCACCAGATTTGAGACGCGCGTGTCTCGGTCATATACAAAGATGCGGCGGGATTTTGAGCCGTCGTCGTTCGCCGCATTTACGGACGGCTGTTTTCGTTTCCCGAGTACCACCTACACGGTAGGTCGCATCTTGTCGCGCGCTCCTGGGCGACCAGTGCACTACAGTGTAGTGCTGATACCAACCATCCTCCTCCTGTGGTAAGTGTCGAAACCACGTTATCGACGACGGAAAGATTTACCGACGGTGGGATTTACCGACGGCGAGAACTTATCGACGGCTATAGTAAGTGGAATCAACTCTACAATACAGAGTAAAAACTTACCCTTATCGGCGGTAAAGAGAGGAGGTTATCAAAATGACATCGAGGAGGCAAACCCCTCCCGATATAGCGAGGGTGCTTCTCCAGCCACTCAGAAGCCAAAAACTGGAGGGTAAGAGCCCTGAGCTGAAAAAGAAAAAGTGGATCGAAAGCGAGGAAAAGGAGAAAGAAGGGAAGCAACAGCCACCGTTGCCACCAGCAAAGGAAGAACCCTCCCCTGTGCCCGACTTAAGAGCACAGGCAGGAGAGATAGAAAAGAACATGCTAGCCTTGTGCCTAGATCCAAATAAGAAAGTCAATAAGGAGCAAACCGCAACTATTATGCGGTACTTTACAGACACGAGGGGCATTGTGGAAGAGCTTCTCCTCCACAATAGTTACCTAAACGGCAAATTGGAGCAAAGCTCCGACTCGAAGAAGAAGGAAACTGAGATATTGAGCGCCGTCAACAAAACGCTGCAAACTAGTAAGCGTCTGGAGACTGCAGTTAAGAAAACAGCCAGGACGAAACCGAGGCAACCCTCCTACGCGGAGAAAGTCAAAATGAAGAACAATATAGTAGGACAAATCGCGGTAAGACCACCGAAGAACGCAGTGATAATTCGTCCAGACCCTGAGGAAAGTGAAATCAAGTCAAGTGAAGAGGCGCAAGAAGTTGTCTTCACGCTAGTGAACCCGCGCAAGAAAGGCATTCAGGTCACTGCAGTGAAGAAAATAAGTGGGAAGGGCCTAGTCGTGGAAACGACGATGCCGGAGGGCCTAAGGGCGTTCACGGAGAACGCGAAGTTAAAGGAGGCTGGACTAAAAACCAGCACGCCCCAAAGGAGACTACCCCGTGTTATATTATACGACGTACCACGGGAAATCCTGAAAAGAACTACTGGTCTGCATCAGGAAGCAAAACCAGGACAGGTTAACAGAAGAGGACGTTGCGGCTATTCGGTTCTGCTTCCGAACTGGCCGTAAGGATTCCAAAGAAACCAACTGGGTACTGGAAGTACCCCCCAGGTATGGGAGAAGTTAATATCTAGCAAGGTATTTATTTCCTGGAATGCCTGTAAGGTTAGCGATTACATAGCCGTTAGCCGATGTTTTAAATGCCAAGGATACGGCCACGTAGCAAAGTATTGTAGACTAAACCACGAAATCTGCGCACACTGCGCGGAAAGTGGTCACAGCACTAAGCAGTGCACAAGCAAGGAGAACAACGCCAGCTGTGCTAACTGTAGAAAGGCTGGGAAAAAGGGGATCATGCGGCCTCCACTGCCGAATGACCCATGTACAAGAAAGCCCTGGAAATAGTCATTTCGAGAACAAGCTATGAATGATACACGAAACAGAAAGGGAAGGGATTATGGGAGGAACAGGGGAATACGGATCCTGCAACATAACATGCAGCGATCCAAAACAGTCCCCTACGAATTAAGGAAACAAATGAGTGCTGATGGCGACGAAATCTTGCTGATGCAAGAACCATACAGCATCAACGGGAAAATACTTTTACTCGGTACGGGGGTAGCGATCGCATCTCGAGGATCGAAAAACGACCCGCCAATGGCGGCAATAGGGGTCAAGTCGGACAACGTAACGACACTCGAAGTCGCCGAACTCTGCACAACACACTGCGTCTGCGTGCAGATAAGTGACGGGGATATGGAGCTCTACGCAATGAGCCAGTACTTCCCACCGACTGAGAACATCGAAGTTGGCATCAAGCAACTGGACAGGGCGCTGAGGAGACTCAGAGGCGAAAAGCCCATCATCGGCCTGGACGCTAACGCAAAATCACCGTTATGGTGCAGCAAGAACATCGACGACAGAGGGGAAGCCCTAGAAGCAATCATAGTCCAATACGGCCTCCACGTCCTAAATCAGCCAGGACAACCCCACACGTTCGAAACGACTCGTGGGCGGTCAAATATAGATATCACCGTAGCGAGCCCAGAGGCAATACCGCTCGTGCAGGATTGGAAAGTGCACGAGGACGGAACCTCCAGTGACCACAGGATACTGGAGACGCGCCTAGATTTCGGCAAAAGACGCACCGCGCCGCAACTTCGGGAACGAAGGTATAACATGCGTAAGGCCAACTGGGAGGTGTTTCAGAGAGCTGTCTTGGAGGAGACGAAAGCACTCCAGGAAACAACCCTCCAGCGAGCGGAGGACGTCGAACGGATGGCCGAGCAAATGCAGGCAGTCTTGATAATAGCCTGCGACGAGGCCATTCCAAAGAAGAAGTGGTACCACAGGTCAGTGCCCTGGTGGACGTCCGTGCTCACCCGAGCAAAGAAGAACACCTACAGGGCAAGAAGGAGATACCAAGGGGCCAGGGACCCCGCAACGAGGGAACAGGAGAAGCTGCCGTACAGGGAAACAAAAAAGGAGTACCAGCGGATGGTCACAAAAGCCAAGATCCAGAGCTGGCAGGACTTCGTCAAAACGGAGGGCAATAAAGAACCCTGGGGCATTGTTTTCAAGACGGTAACAGGGAAACTCAGAGGGGAAGAAACGGTATCGACTCTGCGGACGCCAGAAGGAAACACTACCAACAGGCGCACGACTGCGGCGGCGATGCTGTCCGCCCTTCTACCCGACGACCTGGAAGATGCAGACACGCCGGAGCAGGCGGAAACCAAACGGAGCTCAATGAGCCCTCCGCATGTCGACGACACCCCCGAGTTCCGATTCGAAGAACTCAGCAGCGCGGTAAAGCAGCTGAGGAAGGGGAAATGTCCTGGCCCCGACCTGATCGAGGCAGAGACAATCCAACGGGCCTGGGGAGGAATCCACCAGGAGCTCCTGCGGCTCATGAACGGCTGCCTCGCCTGGGGACCCTCCCTAAAAATCTGGAAATTAGGGAATATCATCACCATCCCAAAAGGACCAGACCGAGATAAAACCAGCCCAAAGTCGTACAGACCGATTTGCCTGCTCTCCATGCTAGGCAAGCTGCTAGAGCGACTAATGGCCGCCAGGATGGCACGCATTTTTCACGACCACGTGATGACCTCGGACCGACAATACGGATTTCGCCCCGGAAGATCGACGGTCGATGCAATCACCAAACTTCGGGAAAAAGTCGAGCAGATGAGCGTTAATAAATACGTCCTCGCAATCGCGCTCGACATATCAGGAGCCTTCGACAACGTCTGGTGGCCTAACGTGCTGGAGGAACTAAAAAGAAGAGGCTGCCCCGACAACTTGTTCCGGCTGACGAGGAGCTACTTCTCGGACAGAGTCGCTAAGGACGAGTATCTAACGATGCCGTTTGGATTGAAAAATGCGCCTTCTGATTTTCAGAGAGCCATTTTCAAGGCCTTGGGTGATCTTGCCTACTCGTATGTTGTCGTTTATCTGGACGATGTTTTGGTTGTTGCTGACTCGGTGGACCAAGCTTTGGAAAGATTAGATGTCGTGTTGAAAACTCTTGTGAACGCTGGATTTTCTTTAAATTTCACTAAATGTTCTTTTCTTAAAACAACAATTCTTTATTTGGGTTATGTGATTCAAAACGGGGAGGTACGCCCTAATCCGGGCAAAATAAAGGCTTTAAGTTCTTTGCCCGCTCCGACGACTGTCACACAACTTAGGCAGTTTATTGGTTTGGCATCTTATTTTCGGAAATTTGTCCCAAAATTCTCGCAAATAATGAAACCATTGTATGCACTCACTTCCAGTAATAAGAGCATAGATTGGATGGATAGGCACGAAAAAATTAGGCAAAAAATAATTTCCATTCTGACCGATGCGCCGGTGTTGATAATATTCGATCCAAAATTTCCAATTGAGCTGCATACAGATGCTAGTATGGATAGTTATGGAGCTATTTTGATGCAAAGAGTTGAAGGTGTGAATAGGGTGGTGGAGTATTATAGTAAAAGGACTAGTCCTGCAGAATCTCGGTACCATTCATTCGACTCTCTGTTTACCTATTGTTCCTAGGGGGTTTAGATGGTCCGTCATTAACCATGTGCATCAGTCCATCATGCACTTAGGATGGGAGAAGACGCTTGAAAAACTGTACGAGTATTACTGGTTCGAGGGAATGGCGAAGTATGTTCGCAAATTCGTTGAGAATTGTCATGCTTGTCAGGTTTCTAAAGTGAGTTCGGGCAAATCACAAGCTGAACTGCATCCTATTCCTAAGACCAGCATACCGTGGCATACTGTGCACATGGATATAACGGGGAAGTTGAGTGGAAAAAGCGATTTAAAAGAATACGTTATCGTTTTGGTTGATGCTTTTACAAAATTTGTGTACTTGTATCATACCCGTAAGATAGATTCTTCTAGTACTGTTGAAGCGCTTAAATCTGCAATATTTTTGTTTGGCAGTCCTTGCCGGGTAATAGCAGATCAGGGTAGGTGTTTTACGGGCAAAGAATTTCGAGATTTTTGTTTAGGTAAGCATATTAAACTCCATTTGATAGCTACTGGTGCTAGTAGGGCAAATGGGCAAGTAGAACGTGTTATGGGCACCCTTAAGAACATGTTTACTACTGTAGAAACGACCGGACGATCTTGGCAGGATGCGATTGGTGAGATACAATTGGCTTTAAATTGCACCACCAATCGTGTGACTAAGTCGAGTCCTTTGGAGCTATTAATCGGAAAACAGCAAGGCCTTACGGTTTGTTGTTGCCTGATGACATTGAGGAAAGGGAAGTGGATATCTCCAGTGTAAGACAACGGGCAATACAAAATATAGAGAAAAATGCTAATACGATAAGGAAAGGTTTGATAAGAACAAGGCTAAAGTGGTTAGATTTAGTTTAGGCGATTTTGTGTTACGTAAAAATGAAGAAAGAAATCAAACCAAATTAGATCCTAAGTTCAGGGGTCCATTCGTAATAGCAGAGATTTTGGAAGGTGATAGATATGTTTTGAAAACGCTGGATGGTAAACGATCGTATAAGTACAGCCATGATAAGTTAAGGAAGATGCCTGATAGTTGCATCCCTGATGAGTTGGATGTGTGTAGTGATGATAATGGCAGTGTTAGTGGTGGTTTGTCTTCACCGATTACGGAGGAGCATTGACACTATGACTTTGGCATTTGGTTTTGTGCTTTCACAAGCGCCCAGTGTGGTGTTGTGAAGCGATTTGGTGCTTTCACACGTGCCCAGTGTGGTGTTGTGAAGCGATTTGGTGTTTTCACACGCGCCCAGTGTGGTGTTGTGAAGCGATTTGGTGCTTTCACACGTGCCCAGTGTGGTGTTGTGAAGCGATTTGGTGTTTTCACACGCGCCCAGTGTGGTGTTGTGTAGCGATTTGGTGTTTTCACACACGCCCAGTGTGGTGTTGTGAAGAAGTTCAGTGCTTTCACAAGCGCCCAGTGTGGTGTTGTGGAGCGATTCAGTGCTTTCACACGCGCCCAATGTGGGGATGTGGAGCGGTTCAGAGTTTTCACACATGTCCAGTGTGTGATGAGATGTAATTTGGTGTAACCTTATGCGTCAAGTGTAATGCTGTAATGTGTAATGGTGAAAGGCTGTGTTGAAGGTTGAGCTGGCTATTGACTGGTAATTTTGTAACTGGAGAGAGGATGCAACTAGTACTTTGTGGTAGGAATGGTATTATTAATTGTTGTTTTGGTTTGTTGATGTACATTTAATCGGAATCTTTGTTGTTGAGTTGGACCCTTGGCTTATTGGAATGTTTGGTTAAATTGTAAATATTATTGGAGGTATCGAGTCTAATGTTAAGAAAACCGAATATTTTAGATTCACCCGAGGACGGGTGATTGTCAGGATGGCCGTGTCGGAGAAGTAGTGACATCGGGCATTTCTTTGAGAAGATCTCATATATTTGGGCTCGAGGTGACATGACTGGTCGCCGAACGTAGCCACGGTCACGGGATGGATGTTGTATCTAACAGAAGGAGTACTGATGTTGTGGGACACACTGTATTAACAAGCAAGCCCCGGCCAAGAGTAATGTCGGCTTGATGCGGGATTGCCTAGTAACGGTGTTTGGTATTTCGTGGATAACTCTGATCAGTGCGTAATTGACAAATGAGTCTGTAACGGCCTTTTATTCTTTTGGTCTCCTTGGAGAGTTTACGGATATCGACAGTCAGGCAGTCTAAAAGATACCCTGCTGCTGAGCGAACGTGTTTGTGCGATAGAGAACACAAGCTATTGTTAAAGAGTTCCCGTTGACCGTGGATTCGTTTCTGAACCCAAGTTTCTAGTTAAACCTCGTTAGATTTATTGTTCAATAATTTAGTTTATCGTTTAATACATTATACGTTAAAGTTACGTTTGATTTGTTGTGCGTTTGATTAATTTATCGTTGTTCACGTTATATGTTTCATTTGTAAAATATTAGCGTTCGTGTAAATATAAACCTTGTTGTGCGAAAGATGTCTCATTTAAACGAGGAATTATCTTGCGTCCGAAATCCTGACGACACCTCGACATATATATATATTTCGCGCGTTCCATACTGGATTTTAAAACTGCTTCTTTGTAGGAAATAAAAAATGTGATTTGTCATGCTCTCACGTAATCTTCGATCGCAAGCACAACGAATCCGCGAATCTTTCGTATTCTTAGAGTTAAACGTAGCTAAGAAGGAAAGAAATATCCTATAGTCTTCTTAAGATTAACTGCTTTACGTTTGACTTCCATCCCAAAGCTTGCTAAAGCTTTGCTCTCTTTACTTTCTCAAATGTAACCAAAAGAAAGTTATATTTTAGCGTGTTAATTACGAGAACTTTTTCTTGAAATCTTGTTTCATAGTAAGCTGTTGCATATAAAACCGATTTTGCAACAACCCTTTCCTGAATTTCTCTCTCGAAATGAATAGAGTATAAGGTGAAAATAAATGAGTGGCAGAAATCATTCTCAAGGTTCAGACAGAGTGCTACGCAAACTTCGTTAACACCTTATCCTGGCTAGAAGGAAGTAGTTAATTAACGGTTGCAAGTTAGGTACATAGCAAGCAGAGTGTACAGACGCTATAATTCGACAAGAAACAAACATTGTTAACGCGTGATCAATCTAGCAAGTTGAAGTCGCGGCTGTAATTGATTTGCAAATCTCAAGTGATAGGCCCATCCTTGTCTCTAACTGGTAGATCGATTCGATTCGATTCCTCTGCAATTACAAATTATTCTTATTGCAACGAGGCCGGTGAAAAACGATGCAGAAGGATCGTGCAATTAAATAAATTACGTTCTCTGTTCGTCCTTTCGGCCAGATCAATTAATCGGCATTCGTATAAATTATTTATACGCCGATGGTTGGCCGAAGCCTCCGTGAATGTGTCCACCGATCTTGTCTTTTATATTTTCAGATTGCTTCAGTTTCAAACAGTTTTAATTATCACAGATGGAAAACTGTTCGATAAATCGTTTCTCTTTCTTTTTTTTTTTACAGGTTTCTTCAAGGATCTTCTCGCTAATAGTAAAAAGGTTTTCCACGAGATGTTTAAGAAGACTTATGGAATTCCCTATGAGCAGAATTCCTTTGTATTCACCGACCTGTTCAAGGAACTGGAGAACTATTATGCCAAGGGCACGGTGAGTTTCCAATGGTTTTCACTCTGGCCTAGATCTTTACACTCAAATCACCTTTCACAAACAATTTCAATTTCTTATAATACTTATAAATTGATTTAACATATAAATTGATACGACAATAAATAGGTCATGAATCCAATTTTTTGGCTATTTTCATCCAAACTATGTCTTTTGTATCAGGTTGTCCGAAAAGTTTCTTTCGTTTTATAAAGAAATAATAGTTTATTGAATTAATTTATATATTATAGTTAATTAGTTTATTGAATTGTGCACGAACGTAATAATAGAAATAGAACGGAATGGATCATACGTAATTCAATAAAATAATATAAAACAGAAATTGTTGTTCGTCTATTATCACCTTATCAAACGAAAGAAACTTTTCGGACAACCTAATACAATCCATTTCTCTCGATGATTTCGACCTTGGGCAATTTTTCAATGCTTTGACTCCGATATATAG
Source organism: Bombus balteatus (assembly GCA_019201815.1). NCBI lineage: Eukaryota > Metazoa > Arthropoda > Insecta > Hymenoptera > Apidae > Bombus > Bombus balteatus. Next base: position 56,098 of record JAFJHM010000097.1, on the reverse strand, counting down.
AATTTTAAATTCACGTTTCGAAAACAATTTCTATTTCTTATAATATAAATTAATATAACAAAGGGTAGGCCGTGAATTCAATTTCCTGACTTTTTTTTCTTACCCAAACTGTATCTCTTGTACAATCCATTTCGTTCAATGGTTTTGTTCTTGGTGTAGACCCCCCAAGATCATTTCTATCCGTTTCCGAACTTCTCCACTTGCTTCGAAGCTATTGCGGCAGACGACCATCCAATTTCGTTTGCGATGCGACAAATCAAATTCCAGGATAAAATCGATAGGGGGTCACGGTCTCGATTTTCAAAGGCGGAAGAATTTGTTCGTCCTCGCGGTCCTGGACTTTCCTCCCCTTTTAACGAAACCTGCACCCTTCTGAGTTGTTGCGGCTAAGGCTCGTAGAGGGTGAAACTTTCGAAATCGGCCTGAAACCTCGACCCTCGGCCAGCGGACGTTTAACCGCGAGCAACGAGACTTCGTGACAGGGTGGTAGAATACTTCTCGTGCGAAGGCGAGTTTAATCAATGCTTTTGACGTTCAGGACTCGCTAACGTTAGCCGATAAAAGGCCAGAAAATATCCTGGCTTTTAGATTTCTCTTTCTCTCTCTTTCTTCTCCTCTTTCTCCTTTTATTCCTCTCATATTTCCCTAGATTCGTATCTTCCAACGAAGATCAAATGGGCTATTCCTGGACAGCTGCAATTACCCGACAGTTTCACTTTATCTGTCGGGAGTTGTCTCTTGTATTGAAATTAATGTCCAGGGGAAAGTAGAAGCGCCCATTCCATTTTGCTAAAGAAATATATGGACCCTTCGCATAAACCTTTCGTATATACAAAGAAGCACAGTTTATCTTTTTCTTGAGATGTTGTATTTTCTATAAAATCTTTGCCTTATACGCTGCTTCTCTCTTTTTATCATCTTCCAAGCTTTTTCAATCTTTTTTCCTTTTTTTTTTTATTTCTCAAAGAGCTTGTATCGTTTCTTTAGTTTCTTTGAATTCTTTCGTTCGAGAATTTTTTCTCCTTCCGATAGATTTTTTTCATTTTTCACTTTGTGAATTTTCAACATCGAAGCTCGCGTCTCCAGAACTTTTCTCTGCATTGTCGACGAAATCATGAGTCATTATAAATCGCGAACAAATCTCTTTCATATGCCGCGTTAACCCAAGATCTCCCCTTCAGCATTCTTCATCGATTCTCAAAACACTCGCAAAGTTACGTAAGTACGTTCTCGCGAAACCTGCCGCGTTCAGATGATCTAATGGCCATTTCCGTTCGCCATACGTGGCACGCGTTCAAGATCGCAGCGATCGGCTCGTCACGTCGTATCGATAACCCAAACGAGAAGGAAAGTTGGTGCGCGAATAAAACGTACACCGCGAAAAGAGACGGAATCGAGGGACTACACTGAGACGACGTATTTCGAGGGCGCGATTGTCATTCAAATCGGCTGGAATTATTCAGCGGCGCCACTTGCGACCCGGTTTGGCTCTCGTGCACGCTCGAAAATGGCACCGCATGAATATATTATTGTTGCAATCGCACGCGTCGCTGCCGGGTAACGAATTTATACGACGGTGATATATCGCGTCGCGGAGGATTCGAATTTATCGAGGACCTCTCGTTTCTACCTTTCTGTCTTTCCATATATATTTCCCCTTTTCGCCTTTTGTTTTTCCTTCCTTCTTTCTCCTTCCTTTATCTATGTTTTATTTTTTCGTCCGTCTCCGCCGTTCCTCCCTGCACGGCTCGATAATACGTTCCGTCGAGCCGCAGGATTATTCCTTCGATCGAGACAGTGCTCGAATATATCGGGGATGGATAGAAATTAAAAAGGAGCATCCCGTGAATAGCTGATCGACGAGTCGAATAGCCTCTCGTGGGGGTTGATCTTTTGTTTCATGGGCTCGTTCGATTAGCTGGCCTCTGAAATCAGGTATTTTTAGAAGGAAAAATGCTTGTTTATTCCCATCCTAGATTATTAGTTTCCAGAGAGATCATTGTATATTATTTGGTAAAAATTATTATTTATAATATAATTGTGTTTAATTGAACGCTTTCGTTAGAACATGTAAAAATGTATCATTTTTAATAGAAAAGAAGTTTTGTTAATAGTTAGAGATTGTAGACAAAACATAGATCGATCATTAATATCGGATATAATTTCTATTCTTCTAGGTCGATCTCGACGATACGATGGACAATTTTTTCAATACTGTTTATCAGAAAATGTTCACGGTGCTGAACAGTCGGTACAACTTTGACAATAAATACTTGGAGTGTGTAGGAGAACATATGAAGGAAATCAGACCGTTCGGCGATGTCCCTCAGAAATTAGGAGTGCAAATCAAAAGGTCTTTCGTCGCGACAAGAGCCTTTAGTCAGGCTTTAACGGTGGCTGCGGATGTCTTGAAGAGCATGCAGTCGGTAAGAGAAACATCCATCTTTTTCGTTCGTTTTATGCATTTGTAAGAAATGTAAATTCTCGAAGGAAGAAATAGCCATAACGCGATATAATCAGAATGCGTATAATACGATAAGAAAATGTTTTCTTTAATTATAAAAATTCTTTCTTTAATTATGAAATTTAGGTTTCTTTACATTGCTGAAATTTGTACAAACGCGCAAAAAACCCAAGAAAATCGATAAACTACGACAAACGTAAGAACAATTAGAAAATCGTCTAGCTTTTCACAGCTGAAACCATCAGCCGATTGTGCAGTTGCACTCACAAGAATGACGGTGTGTCCGTCGTGCAGCGGGATCACGGGCAACGTGTTAGCCTGTGGTGACATGTGTGCCAACGTGATGAAGGGCTGCCTTGCTCAGCATGCGGCTCTGGACGCTGAATGGAATCACTTCGTCGATGAGTATTTTCCACGCGAATTGTTCTCTTGGTAATTATAGGTTCGAGAATATAATCAATCGACTTACATCGAATCATGTACACAGAGTATTTTGTTTATTAGCAATCACCTGAGGAATTGAGAAGACTCGAGAAATAATGTTCGACAAACAGAATCGCCAAATTCCTTGTTTCCTAAATCTTGTTAGGAATTCTTGGAATCTTGGTAATCGTTGATATTTATCGTCGAACGAAGGATTAAGTTTGAGCGAAGTGAATGAAATAATTTTATTTATTTGTTTACTCGGACAAGTTCACAAATTTTAGGAAATTTTGTGTTTTCTATTCAGAGTGGCTTCTGCAAAAGTTCCATAGAAAATTCCTCGAAAAATGAATACATCGCAGACTTCTGATCATACGATTCATTTTGCAGTAATTTTTATAGTTGGCTCTCTTTCTGTAACTTGCATTTCTCCAATTTCAGAGGCCGTGGACAAGGTGGCTGACCGTCTGTTGGGTCCATTTAACATCGAAATGTTAGTACGACCAATCAATCTGAAAATCTCCGAGGCGATCATGAATTTCCAAGAGAACAGCAACGACGTTTCACAAAGGGTGTTCACTGGATGCGGACGACCTGTGTTAGGTAGACGCAGACGTCGAGACAATCGGGAGATGGAACTCGAATCATTGAACTTTGATCGAGAAACACTAACAGACGATCGTGCTGCTATTTTGGATAAATTGGTGAAAGAGACACGACAGAGGGTGAGAGATTCCAGACAATTCTGGGTTTATCTGCCCTATAAGGTTTGCAACGATGGCCTCGTGGTTTCCTAGCAATACGAAGGAATGTTGGAACGGCACACACGTAGATAAGTGAGTGTCTTAGAAACATAAATTTTTCTTTTTTTTTTTTTTTCTTTTTATCCTATAGAAATTACCAGCCGTGTAGTCCTCTTTTTAATTTTATTTAAATTGTAATATAATAGTAAATGAAATTGTATTATTAAATTAAATTATATAATATATAAAGTTTGATATAATTATACAAGGTGTCTCAAAAGTAGAGCAATAGATACTCTTGCGTTTATATTTTCTTGTCTCTGGAATACAATTTTAGTTTCTTAAAAAATCGTGAACTTTTCTTTTCATACTGATCAATATTCTATATAATATCGATGTTCCAATTAAAATCTTGAGTTCATTTTTCACTTGCCCGCGTTTCAGATACATTTACCCAGTGTCGTCGAACGGAGAGGAACAAAAATTGAATCCAGAGGTACGAGTTACTGGAACAAGACCGACAATAATCAGGGACCAGGTCTTCGCATTGACCACTATCACAAACAGACTAAAATCCGCGTACAATGGACAGGACGTCGATTGGATAGACACAGGTAAACCATCTGTTTCGCTAATGTTTAATCTACCATATCATCGAACACCTTATCATCCTTATAAAATTGACATCATGTTAGAATATCCCAAAACAAAAAATTTCATTAAAATTGATCTGGTACTAAATTTCGTGGAATAATATTTTTAAGTAATTAGAGAAATTTTCAAATGGATATACTGGCAAAAGCATACTGGAACGCGTAAGCGGTAGATTTAATCGTAGAATCAATATCAGCAAATACGGTAAGCTAGTTGATTTCGAATAATGAGTTGATTAGATTAGGATACTTCTAATTATCATTTTTTATACAGTCATAATTTGCCAGGATTGTTATAAGAAATGAAGAAATAAAAGAATTCTTAAATAGACAGATAAATCGTTAAAGATATGCTACTGTTACTGTGCTTTATCTTGTTGATGATTATGTTCTATTTTAATTTCTATTCGAATATCTTTTTTTTTTTTTTTTTTTTTTTTTTTTTTTTTTTTATATAGAATCACCGAGTCTTTATCGAGCCACCGGGCATTCTATCATATCGAGTTAGTCGAACACAGTCAGTCGACAAACTATATTTTTATACGCGAGAACACGAATAGAGTCTCAAGTCATACTCATTCGTAGTCAAAATAATCATACATTCATTTGTATACACAGAAGTTGTTAGTCGTTGAAATATATAATAACCTGTCAATTACAGTGTTATATCGTTTTAACCACCCTTATTATCCCAAAAGAAATAAGGGATCGTACGATTCGTGGTGTCGATTAATTAATCGTAACGGGAATTTACGACTCCCGTTGGCGCTCTTCTTTCGAGATCGCGTCTCCCCGCGAACGTGCGAACATTTTTGGTCCTTCGAGCCGGATAACGTGCCAGTGAAGAAGGTACGCACGAGTGACTACACAGTGTCACGTGAATCCAACGACTTCAACCAGATCGAATCCAGCAGCAGACGTATATCACTCCATCGAAGTCAGTGACGTCAGGAGCGTCACCTTCGAAGAAGTATAGCCCATTAATCGAGACACGCAACCGGACATCATCCCGACGTAGCAGAACAATCTTCCAAAAGGTTCTAAACACGTAAGTCGGTCTACATCACAAATTATGCCGACCCCAGCAAAGCTCAGCGCAATGCGGCAAAAGCGCGACAAATATGTCAACACTATCAAGTCCATCGAGAGCGTGATCGACCAGTATCCTCAATCTGGCAAGAAGAGCATTAGCCTCTTAGAAAAATATAAGGCTCAACTCGAGGAGGAGTGGAAACGGTTCCGAATCGCCCACGAGGAGCTAGACGAACAAGGCGAAGCAGACTTCGCGTTGGAAACCCAGACTCTACACACTTACGTGGCTCTGGAAGCTCGATTGACGGATCTAATACTGGCTGAACAACCGTCAACTCCATTAACTTCAAAAATCAGCGATTTTCCCGAAGCGAAAATGCATTTGCCAGAAATGCGGCTACCTACATTCGACGGGAAATTCGAACAATGGAACTCATTTTACAATACGTTCGCCTCGTCGATAGACAATAACCATTGTCTCACGACCTTGCAGAAATTTCACTATCTGCGGGCCTCCATAACCGGAGAAGCAGCAATTGGCATAAACTCGTTAAGCTTCCATGAGGAAAATTATCCAAAGGCTCTGGCCATCCTCAAGAAGAGGTACGATTGTCCACGACGTATCGTGGCTTGCCACAGCCTCGCCATCATCAATTATCCGAGGTTGACCGAATGTTCCTCAACTGCCTTGAGAGGTCTGATCAATGTCGTGAGAGAAAATATCGACGCTCTAAACACTCTCGGAGAAGACACCAACGCGAACTGTCTCATACTCAATATCATCGGTTCGAAGCTTCCAGATCGTATCAGACAACAGTGGGAATTGACGTTACCGAATAAGGAGGTTCCTCAATACACGGATCTCCTAGATTATCTCGAGAACTTAGCACTCGCAGGCACCTCATCGTCCGAGATCAAGCAGACAAGATCCAAGGAACGACCTAAGCGAGTCCGTCAACAGGAACCACGAGGACACGCATTCACCGCATCCCAGGTTCAATCAACCTGCCCTGCCTGCCAAGGTCGACACCCCATCTGGCGATGCGAGGCATTTAAAACGAAGGCGGTAAGTAAACGCCGTGAAATCGCAAAAAGGTCTTCGCTCTGCACCAATTGCTTAAGAAAAGGTCACTCTGTCGCTCAGTGTACCGCCAGTTCATGTCGTATATGCGGAGAACGACATAATACATATTTGCATCAAAAACACGATCATGTCAAAACGCGAACTTCAAGCGGTCGGTCTTCAAGCGGTCGGTCTTCAAGCGGTCGGTCATTAAGCGGTCGGTCATCAAACGGTCGGTCATCAAGCGGTCGGTCTTCAAGCGGTCGGTCATCGGACAGTCGATCGTCGAGCGGCCATTCATCGAGAGGTCGATCATCAAGCGACCGATCATCAAACGGGCGATCTCCACGCGGGTCACCAACACCGCGCTCGTCACATCGTTCGAGACGATGCGATTCGTCGCCGAAAACGTCGCCCAGATCGTCTCCCCATTCATCTCCCCGAACGTCTCCTAAACGCAAATCTCGTTCATCGCGAACGAAAATAATCAACGCAAAGTCTTCCTCCAGTCCTACACGACAAAAGAAACAATGACTACCGCAGACGACTTTAATCGGGACCGAATCACCTGAAACTGATTCACTGACCGCGCTTCCCTCGGAATCATTACATCATGATCTGTTAACCACGGCGCAGGTGAAAATCTTAAATAATCAAAATCAATCTTTCCGTTGTAGAGCTCTGCTAGACACCGGCTCTAGCATGAACTTTATCACCGAAAAATTCGCCAAAACATTGGGAATTAAGCAACGGAAATGTTCGGTCCCAATCGGAGCCCTCAACACTCTATCGACGACATCGAAACGCTATATCACGACCACGATCACATCAATAGACGGGACATACGAACGTAAACTGACGTTCCTTATTATCCCAACTATATCGGCCTGGGTCCCAGATCAACCAGTAGATCGCTCAACGATACAACTACCCAGCAATCTACAACTAGCCGATCCGAGTTTCCATAGACCTGCTCCGATCGACATCCTAATAAGCGCCGGACCAACTCTAGCATCACTGTGTGTCGGTCAGCTTAATATCAATCATTCAAATGGGCCCGATCTGCGCCTGCAAAAAACGCGTTTCGGATGGGTCATCGGGGGAAGCCCATTCTCGCTATCATCAGCACATACCTTTCTCGCCTCCACGACGGCTCTACAAGCGGACCTTGCTCGATTTTGGGAGATCGATGAAGGACCGTCCACGTCACACATATCAGAGGCGGAACGACAATGCGAAGAGCACTTCCAAAATCATGTCCAACGCACCAGTGAAGGGCGATACATGGTTGCTCTCCCATTCAACGAAGCAACTCCTTCGCTTGGATCCTCTAAGGACATGGCGACGAAGCGACTCGCATCCCTCTTACGTCGGTTCCGACGAGATAAGAAATTCGAAGCCGATTATCACGCCGTCATGCAGGAATATATAGAATTAGGGCACATGTCGAGGATCACCACGGAACATCCAACAAACGACGGATATTTTTTGCCACACCACGGCGTGATCAAGGAGTCCAGCCAAACGACAAAACTCCGAGTCGTATTTGACGGATCAGCACCAACGACCACCGGAGTCTCATTGAACGACAGACTCCACACAGGACCGAAATTACAAGAGGACCTAGTTTGTATTCTCTTAAGATTCCGTTCCCATCAGTACGTCCTTACTGGCGACATTGAGAAAATGTACAGACAATTTCTCGTGCGTCCAGAAGATCGAAAGTTTCAAAGGATTTTATGGTGTAATTCTAAAGGAGAAGTTGACACCTATCAACTCAACACAGTAACGTTCGGGCTATCGGCGGCCCCGTATTTAGCTATCCGATGTCTCAAGCAATTGGCGGACGACGAGGGACATCGATATCCACGAGCAGCGACAGTCTTACAGCGAGACTTTTACGTCGATGATCTTCTCACAGGAGTTGATACAAGGGCCGAGGCACGATCAATGCGTACGGAGCTCACACAATTACTCAAACTGGCCGGCTTAAACATTAGGAAATGGGCTTCAAACGATCGGAGACTGCTCCACGACCTTCCCGAAGAAGATATCAACGACAAGCTTCTTCTCGGTGAGTCTCAAACTTTCAAAACTCTGGGTGTTGTTTGGAATTCATCTGACGATTCAATCTTATATTCCGTCAAAATTAATTCAACAACCTCGCGAGTTACGAAGAGAATAATCAGCTCCGAAATAGCCAAAATCTACGATCCGCTGGGACTACTTGCACCGGTAATCGTTCGAGCTAAGATGTTGTTCCAACGACTCTGGACACTAAAAGTCGACTGGGATGAATCGCTTCCGGCTGACCTACACACAGAATGGAACAGGTATTGTGCGCAATTGCCATTGTTAAACAATGTAAGATTTCCACGCAAAACCATAATAAAGTCCGCATCGAAAATTGAACTACATGGATTTTGCGATGCCAGCGAAAAGGCCTACGGAGCATGTGTCTATCTCCGAAGCGTTAACTCGGACGGTCTCGTGTGGACACAGCTCCTCACCGCCAAATCAAAGGTAGCCCCTCTCAAATCTCAGACAATTCCACGGCTCGAGTTGAGCGGAGCCCTCCTTCTAACGTCCTTGATGTCAACTATTCACAAGGCTTTATTACACGAAATAACTCGCACCGTATATTGGACCGATTCCACAATCGTTCTCCACTGGATCCACACATCGCCTCACATACTAAAAACGTTTGTCGCTAACCGAGTCGCCGAGATTCAAAGACAAACCAGCAGCCGCAATTGGCGCCATGTACCCACAAACGAAAATCCCGCGGATCTCATTTCGCGCAGCCAAACACCAGAAGAATTTCTACGTCCAACCATTTGGCAGCACGGTCCTGAATGGCTCCAACAGTCGGAAGATCATTGGCCGACATGGACACTAAATCCAGAAATGGATTTATTAGAACAAAAAAATGCCATTTCCTTATCCACAGCTCCCGCCGATGACAGTTTGTTGCAAAGATATTCATCGTGGCCTAAATTGATACGGATCGTCGCTCGTTGTCTCCGTTGGAAACAAAAACAAAACCGAGCTACACCATTAACTGCAACCGACTTAAACATTGCGCACGATAGACTGATCATGTTATTGCAAAGCATCTACTTCTCCGAAGAAATCAGCGTACTCCAGAATGATCGAAACGCAGCGTTAAAAGGGAAGCTCATGCGGCTCAACCCGTTTATAGATAAAGAAGGAATATTGCGAGTGGGGGGACGACTCAGTCAGTCGTCGATGACTTTCGCACAGAAACACCCCATCATATTGCCGAAGTCATTCGTTACGACACGAATCATCGAACACGCACATCAGGTCCACCTGCATTCTGGAACTCAAGCCACGTTATATGCAGTAAGACAACGCTATTGGCCCGTCGACGGCCGAAGTCAAGTTTGGCGTACAATCAAGGGCTGCGTTCGTTGCTGCCGCGCTCGCCCACCGTCTGTGGACTACATCATGGGCAATTTGCCGGAAGCGCGAGTGACGGAATCTCGCCCATTCACCAACGTCGGCGTCGATTGTTGTGGGCCATTTTACATCAAGGAGAAACGAGAACGTAACCGCCGCCAGGTCAAAGTGTACGTCGCAATATTCGTATGCCTAGCAGTCAAGGCGGTTCACATCGAACTCGTTGGCGATCTCACGAGCGAAGCCTTCATCGCCGCTCTTCGTCGATTTATCGCTCGGCGAGGATTTTGTTCGACCATCCATTCTGACAATGGCACCAATTTCATCGGCGCAAATAACGAATTAAAAGAGCTCCGTGAGTTAATACAATCGGACGATCACATTGAAAAAATAAATACCTTCCTAACCGATAGACAAATCGAATGGCGCTTCATACCCCCTCATTCCCCACATTTCGGCGGGTTATGGGAGGCAGCGGTGAAGTCATTCAAACATCACTTTAAACGTGTCGTCGATAATGAACTGCTTACTTTCGAGCAATTCAACACCCTCATAATCGAGATCGAAGCAGTTCTAAACTCCCGACCATTAACACCCATCTCCACTGATCCTAAAGATCTCCTCGTCCTCACTCCGGGACATTTCCTCATCGGCGAAGCGTTAATGAGTGTGCGAGATCGATCTTTCAGAGACACACCATCTAACCGGCTCTCTAGGTGGCAGTACATCCAAAAACTCAAGCAACATTTTTGGAATCGCTGGCACAAAGAGTACCTGAACGAGTTGATTAATCGAAACAAATGGAGCAAGGGTGGACACAACATACAGGAAGGTACAATCGTTCTACTAAGAGAGGATAACGTGCCCTCAATGCAGTGGCCTCTAGGCCGAGTCGTCAAGGTCCATCCAGGAGCCGATGGCATAATACGAACAGCGACGGTGCAGACATCATCGAGCCTCCTGGACCGCAACGTCAAACGACTGGTTCCCCTACCATGTCAATCAGATCCATCTGAATCCGGACAACCCCTGATGCCGAAGGACGTGGATCACACACCCATCCAACCCACACATTGAATTGATCGGTGCCCTCTCAACGGGGGGAGGATGTTACGTCGCGTGGGACATCTGAACGCCATCTTTCAATATCTCGCGGCTTGCGACCCACCTACAATATTCTATTATACGCCTGTATTCACCTGTAGTCTTGTATTCTATTATTCAACTGTAATCGCCTTGTATTCTAGTATTCTTGTAGTCTTGTATTCTTGTATTCGTATTCACCTGTATCGTTTTGGTAATCGAATCATATAGAATCACCGAGTCTTTATCGAGCCACCGGGCATTCTATCATATCGAGTTAGTCGAACACAGTCAGTCGACAAACTATATTTTTATACGCGAGAACACGAATAGAGTCTCAAGTCATACTCATTCGTAGTCAAAATAATCATACATTCATTTGTATACACAGAAGTTGTTAGTCGTTGAAATATATAATAACCTGTCAATTACAGTGTTATATCGTTTTAACCACCCTTATTATCCCAAAAGAAATAAGGGATCGTACGATTCGTGGTGTCGATTAATTAATCGTAACGGGAATTTACGACTCCCGTTGGCGCTCTTCTTTCGAGATCGCGTCTCCCCGCGAACGTGCGAACAATCTATTATCTAATAGTTATGTTCTAAATCTCCTCGAAAACATAATAAAGGAAAGAAATTATCAGGCTACTGTAATGTGCCGCTTATCTTATCTCGAGACATTCAGCAGCAAGTGCAAGACCTAATTGAGTCCAGAATCTTTACCTGGGACTGTTACCCTCGCACAGTATGCTAGCTTAAATATCCCTACTCCTTCCTGATCGGATCAAAAGGTCCTTTCGGCTGGAGCGTACTGAGTAATAATGTTTTTCCTGCCAAATTTCTTCCATTGCTAGCGTTGCTTTTACCGTTAGACCAATCAAAGACATAAAATATCGAGTCGAAACGCCTCTTTACCAATGATGCATCTTTGAATATGCACGCTATTCCTGCTACGAAATTTATCACTTCTACGAGTAATTCGAGCATACCGAAGAGAAATCAATTAACGATGAATTTGAAAGATATATCAATATTAATATTAATATGGTATTACTGGTATTGTTGAGAAAATATAGTATAACATTGAGAGCTTCAGGCGGATCTAGAACAAACAGTCACGCACTCTTCTTAACGAAACGTTAGCTCGATGATGGAATTCGCGACTATATATTTGGGAATGAAGGCGCAAATCGAAACACTGTTTGCGGTAGTGATGAATTATTCGAAATTGTAATTTGATAGCATGTGCACGATTTGACGGGATTCGTTGGGATAGCCACGAGCCTCAAAAAGAAAACTGGACGGAACGGTAGCAAGCTCCGACAAGACACCGTGTCAATTCGTGAGATAAGATAAGGTCGGAGGAAATATTCACAACGACAGGGTATTTTCGGAAATTTTGCTCGTGCAACGTATTATTGTTCTATTATAATCATTTTCTGTATTTTATTCGGGACTGGATTGAACAAGTTATATTCATGTTTCTAGCAACTATTTGGTGGTAATTTTTAAGACTTCGTAATTGCATTCATGAATATTTAATACATTAATATTTGATAATTAAAAAGAATAAAAGAATTTCGTGTTCGTAATGTCTCGGACATATTCCTATTCTTAATCTTGTACCACAGAATATTTATATTTCATTTCATAGACACTTGATTAATGGTATTTTGTAATGGCGATTAAAGTACCATTTCCGATACAGATATCAATACACTAAGAATACGATCGAAAGCTAGTTTTAAAAATAGCTTTCGAAGAATGTTTCAACGACAGTGAAGCAAATTTTTGTTTCTTATACCGTTGTGATTTATATCTTTCTTCTTGTTTATCCCTCTGACAAATTAAAAAATTTCACGTATCATCGTATTTGTGTGCTATATTCTAAGCCCATTAATTACATAGTAATGACACATGGAACGAACTATTGTTGTGGATAAAAGTAATATTTTAGTTATTTCCATATCTAGAGAATGGCACAAACATTTCATTGCCGTTTATCGTATTAGGCAGGTTCTTTTCATAACAAACACCTGTCCGGTGGGGAAGAATTGGTCTACATGTAGAGAAGAAATTTGTACATCGTTCGTACAATGGTATGACTCAATCTTGTCTGCGCTACGTGAATTTCGCCCTTTGACTAGACGCCTCCACAGCGACCGGCATCGGGTGAGAATATGGACACGCTGGTTTGGTTGCAGAATGGATATTTGCACTGGTGGGCAGGATGAGAGACACACATCCTAGTTTTGTGCAGGATAAACCGAATTTACATTTGGGATGTCTGTAAGCACACTTGTCTTCTAACTTACGCGCAGGAAATGTACCATAATGTAGGCAAAGATGAGAAGCAGTTAAAGAACACTCGACTAACGTGAATGATAACGAATGGAAGGAATTAAATAAAATAGTAACCTGCACATAATGAGGGGATGAAGATACGCGCACTTATTTCCTAATGTACAATTCGGCCAGTGTCTACATTTTTCTTTCGATTTATCTATCACCGTTACCGTGTTTTCTGTTAGTGGTTTTTTATCTAGACCTGGATGCAAAAGACAACGTTATAAAATTTGTATTATAGAATTTATGTAAGAAGTAAATTAGTGAAATTGTATTATTTACGTTTAGCTAATAATGGATTCGTTAATAATGTGCTGGATTTTAAATCTGTGGGATTTGGTAAACGAGATCTATTATAAATAATTGGGCTTAATTTTCTCCTTTTTTTGGTATCTCTTCGATCTTCTCTACATTCTCCGTATTGCAATTTTCATTGTTCTCCTCCGTTCTTTCTTTTACACTTATATCACCTTCAGTTTCAATTTCCGTTACTTGAAAGACAGAAGTTTCTGATTCATTCTGAGTATATATGTCATTTTGAATTGTTGATAGTGCAAGTTCGTCATCCTCATTCACCTATAAGTTAATGTCAATTGATAAAATGAATAAACAGAATCAAAGAAAATTTACGGTTCAGACAATTACAAAGTACATACCTCCATTTCCAGTCGTTCATCGTCGTCAGACGTCACTTTACCTTTCATTAAATTAGTGTTACATCCATTGAGTGTAACTAAAAATTTTTGGTTGTCGTCACTCCTTTGGAATAAAGACATTACGACACCCATATGTTCCTCGGTAACTGGTTGCGGTACATCTACAGACCGTATAATACTAAATATATTAGAGAAACAATATTAAGTATTATATATATCTCCAAAAAAAATGAACAAGTAGAGTAAAAATACACTTACAAGGCTTTGATTTCGATTCTGAAACATCTGTATTCAATTCTACTTGTATTTTTTCCATAATCAATCTTTTATTGGAATTCAAATGTACTGATAAATTTTGACCCACGTCTCGCACAGCAGCTGGTTTAAGATGTTTCAATGTTTGCTTCTTCTCCTGTGAAAGTTGCTTAATGAAAAAATATTCATCGATTAAAATATGTATCAAATTATTTTTAATCTGTAATATTAATATTTACTACATTTTATACATACCAAAAAGGATGGCTCCGGATTCTTTTGTGTAACAACAGATTGATTTGCCTCGGCAACAGCTCTTAATAAAAGTGATTGCGTGGCACGTTTTTGCGTTGGTTGCAATGGTTTTAGAGGTCTTGGTATTACAATTACTTTACTGGGTATCTTAGTTTCCTCAACTTCTTCCTCTGCATCGCTGCATTCTTTTGTTACCCTTCGCTAACGATTTCAGTCGTTTTCTATCAGTCTTAACTGGTACAGGTTTATTTACAGCTATTATATGGGATTTAATAGGTCCACTTGTACCTACAGATTGTGCATCATCATCTAATTCCTCTTCCGCACCTAAGTTGAGGTAGTCCTCATCCTCGCTACTTTGAGAACGTCTGATTGACGAATTAAAGCCAGACTTAATGCTAACTGGCTTAAAATTATTCTTCAATGGTCCCAATCTATTCTTTATATCTTTATTGTTGGACAAGGTATCGCGATCTTGTTCCAAAGGTTTGCTTTTAAATTCTATAGGTTCTTTATTCCCTAATTGTTTGGGTGATTTATTAACAGTCGCGATCCCTAAGCGATCTTTAATCGTACCCGTTGTTTTTTCTGCCGATTTTGACTTTAGATTCGAATTTACTTTCTCCCTTAACTCTGAATCTTTGGATGCTTTTTCGACCTTGGAATTACCCAGTCGAGTTTTTATACTACTAACTTTATCAGATTCATGTTTCAATTCGATATCGCGGTTCCTCTTCGTACGATCCTCCGTATCAAAAGGTCTTCCCCTTGGAAAATTATTATTGCGATTATCCAACCGACGCTTTTCAGTCTGCCTATACTGACTTTCGATATCCGTTTTCTCTCTGTGAACTTCAAACCTTTTCCTGGGTGATACCATACCTAAACGATTTTTTACAGATACAACAGATGTAACTTTTGATTTATTAACGCAAGACTTCAATTTCTTTGTGTTATCATCTGTTCTACTCTCTCGATCCTCCTCGATTTTTGACCTTTTTAATTCACTTTGCTTTTTCTCGAAACTATCCTTATAACTATTTGTTGTGTCTAGTGGTCTTTTTAAATTTCTAGATGGTGTATCGTCCATTTTTGTCTCAACATGGGAGTCTCTAGATTTATTATTAGATTCAAAAGTTGAAACTTCTTTATTTGTATTCATACTTTGACTATCATTTGTCTGTATTCTTTTTGGTACTGATTGCTGGGGAACAATGTGACTTGCTGTTCCATCTGATTTAGTCTCGTTATTGGCAACTTTTACAAGTTTGTCTACACTTTTATTTTGCGTTGTCTCCAATTTTTGACTAGATAAGAATGTTTTTGTATTTTGCTTATGGAATGATTTATCATCTTTCACACTTTTATTGGAAGACTTATCAATAGTTTGATTAGCAGCTTGATCTTCCAGAAAGGAAGTTGTTGATGTCTTCCTCTTTTTCCTTTCTTCTTCTTGTTTTACAACGACTGTAGGCACAAACTCCCTCAATGATTTTTTCTTGGCTACAGTAACCTTCTGCAATTTTTTCAATACTTGGTCATGCAACCAATCGACAAATGGAGTTGTGCAATTTTCCAGAAATAAATATAGATCCTCGCGCATCTGTTGACGAGACTTTTTATTTACAACCATTACTAAAATATAATATGGTAGTTCCTCATCTTATCTTATCCCTAATTCCAATAATTTAGCACGAATAGCACTCTGAAAAGAAAGAATAATAAGTCATTTTTATTGTGAAGTTTCTGATATAGAGATTGATGTGTTTTCCTTTATAATTTATATAATTCCTTATTATTTTTGGCCATTTACAAAATTTCAATAAACTTTATCGTTTTCAAATATTTTACTTTCAATGCTTTTCCACTTTTTCATGACTTAGATATATATATGTAGTATCGGGAAAAGGGAAAGTGTGCATCCTGTTACTGTATTTTAGGAGTTTTAGTATGTGTCGTATTTATGGCTTTCGCTCGCTGACCTACGAGGTCTGTTTAGTATTAAGAAAATGCACGTGGTCATAGGCGCGAGCGGTGACGCGACCCGAGCATAGCGGGGGGTCGTCTCTCAGAGAGGACCGAGAAACGACCTAAGGTCAAAAAAGACAGTCCTTTACGAAGTTTCGAACAGCACACGTCGAGAGGTCGAGTGCTTGAAGCCGCTCAGCCGAGCGAGCACGTGGTCATTGTTCGTCACCGGATATTCCGTCGCGCTTTTGCTGTAACATTGATCATTGTTAAATATATTAACTATATCAAGGTCTTAACAAGCAAAGCAACCTTTCACCTGTCCTTCCTCTAAAAACCCAACCAGTCAAGTTACTACATATATATGTCGGAGAAGTAGTGACATCGGGCATTTTTTTGAGAAGATCTCCAATATTTGGGCTCGAGGTGACATGACTGGTCGCCGAACGTAGCCACGGTCACGGGATGGATGTTGTATCTAACAGAAGGAGTACTGATGTTGTGGGACACACTGTATTAACAAGCAAGCCCCGGCCAAGAGTAATGTCGGCTTGATGCGGGATTGCCTAGTAACGGTGTTTGGTATTTCGTGGATAACTCTGATCAGTGCGTAATTGACACATGAGTCTGTAACGGCCTTTTTATTCTTTTGGTCTCCTTGGAGAGTTTACGGATATCGACAGTCAGGCAGTCTAAAAGATACCCTGCTGCTGAGCGAACGTGTTTGTGCGATAGAGAACACAAGCTATTGTTAAAGAGTTTCCGTTGACCGTGGATTCGTTTCTGAACCCAAGTTTCTAGTTAAACCTCGTTAGATCGTTTAATACATTATACGTTAAAGTTACGTTTGATTTGTTGTGCGTTTGATTAATTTATCGTTGTTCACGTTATATGTTTCATTTGTAAAATATTAGCATTCGTGTAAATATAAACCTTGTTGTGCAAAAAGATGTCTCATTTAAACGAGGAATTATCTTGCGTCCGAAATCCTGACGACACCTCGACATATATATATATGAAATTTCTATGCAAATTAATCACTAAATTAATCGAGCGTCATATCGAAAGTATAACTCCCATATAAAACTGCAATAATTGTAATGTGTAAATTGTCAAAACCTAACAACAAAGCTATCATACAACAAGAAAGACATTAAACGGAGACTTATCGATAATCCTCCAAAGTTCTGCATCGGAAATTATTGAACACAACAAGGCGAATAGAACAATGTAAGTATAATCAGGTAAAAGCGTAAATTTTTCACTTACCCGCAATTGATTCGTAACTTCTATCCCGCGTATATCCATGATGTTGATCACATTTAATAAATTGAACGCGCGGGGAAAAAAAACTGTTGTCGAGTCACAAAATCGACGATATTAACACAGATATTGAAGAATAAAAACATTCTCCACCACGAAGGATCAGAATCAGAGTGCTTCCTTGTAGTAAGTAAGCAACCTAGGCAGGAAACTCTGTACGTATTCCCAGTATGTAGACCTATATTGTATAAATAACAATTATTTCTCCTTAATACTTTTAGAAATAGGGCGTTTATAAGCCTCTTATTACCAATACCGATATGTCTAATGGACCATCGATATCCCGACGTATCACTCGTCGAATTCGTGGAAGAACGCACACGCGGCAACCGCCGCGGTATGTTAAATAAACACGTGTGTAGTAGGGATATCGAAGGGCAACTAAAGAAAGAATCCGTGGCATCGAACAAAGCCAGTCTATCTCGAGCTGTGATGTACGAAAGATCTCGTAATAAGCAAACACGTGCAAAAGGGCCGTCATTGTCATTCTTTATTCATAATTGTTAATCGTTGATCGTTGAGTGAAATTGTCGACTTTTTATCTGTAATTAAACTTTTATTAACAAATTAAGTGTAATTTCTCATCTACACTCATTCCAACCACCTCTATTCTCGTAATTGAAATAGGGGATCAGTCAGTTCGTGGCGTCGATTGTTTAAACGTAACGAGAATCTACGACTCTCCTGGACGCGCTATCTCGCGATTGCGTCTCTCCGCGAACGGTTGAAACATAACTCTTCGAGTTTATTTTATTCCTTGGAAGCGTCGTGATATCTAAAAATCAAACGATTTAAACTTCAAATCGAATCTTTGCGTATTATAAAATCCAAGGATAGGGTATCAACAAATCTATTATATAAAATAAAGTTGCTTAACGCAATTAAACTATCAAGTATCGCGGGGAAAAACTAATCGGTAAAATAAAACAGAATCGCTACACGTGTATTACACAATATTTGCATCAAGTATT
The DNA here is from genome assembly GCA_019201815.1 of Bombus balteatus. Lineage (NCBI taxonomy): Eukaryota > Metazoa > Arthropoda > Insecta > Hymenoptera > Apidae > Bombus > Bombus balteatus. The sequence continues at coordinate 37,437 of JAFJHM010000097.1, read as the reverse complement.
TAAATTCTATTATTAATTTCATTTGAATTGAACAAGCTTTTAATAAAATCTGCATTTTACGTTATACGTAATTTCCAATCTGCGAAACTACTTCTCAGCATTCTAACCACGATTACCTTAACCACACCCAGCAGAAGTCGACCCGCGTTCAGATTATTAAAAGGCTTCGATGAATTCCCGTGGTTGCGTCAATATTTTTAATCTATATCGATCACAGCCGGGTTAATTATAAAGGGTGTAACGATGCAACGCGGGGAAAACGATGGGCTCGCGAGCGAGTAATAAATAAAACAGCCGGATGAACGAAAGCCAGTGATTTGAGTGTCACTGAGATGCACCGGATAAGATTCGACCGAGGAACGGTCCATTTGTAAGTGGATTGTTATTAAGGCCGAAACGGTATACAGGTATTAAGCAGTGATATGCAATTATTGACACGTATCCATAGTTATTGACTTGATGGAGACCAGCTACCCACGTAGCGCACGATCCCGTGCCACCATGAAAATATGATCGTTTCAAGCTCGCCTAGACACCGTACCAGCAGCATGTTCCACGTGGGTGGATTGAATCGCTGGATTGCGTTCGACGTAGGCAGCAGGGCGCAATTATAGACGTAGATGTGCAAACAATGTATACAGAGTACATCATCGAACACCGCGGCTTCCTCTTCATTCAGAAGCTGTTTCTTGTTCTTTTCTTCCCCTCACCTCTCTTTATAAACTCTCCTGTCGATTTACAACTCGATGGAAAGGATGATTCGTGGAAAATGATTTGTGAGAATAATAGTTTGTTGGAAATGACGAGTAGAGTAACGTGTGAGTCTTCACAGAGAGCTTTTATCATATACAGGGTGGTTGGTAACTGGTGGTACAAGTGGAAGGAGGGTGATTCTACGTGAAAAAGAAGTCGAAAATATAGAATAAAAATTTTTTCGTTTGAGGCTTTGTTTTCGAGAAAATCGACGCTGAATTTTCGCTCCTGACTTAACTCCGCTTGACTTTTATTTATGGAGCCATATTATATCAATGGTCTATTCTGAAGAACTCGCAAGTTACGAGCAATTGAATAAAAAGATTATTGTAGCCTTTCATACTTTAAAACAATCGAATACGTTAGAAAGTGTTCATAGAAATTGAATTAGAAGAGCAGAGGTATGTGTTCGGCAGAATGGACAACATTTTCAGCAATTTTTGTAATAATAAAATTTATGATTACTTCATATTAGTTCATTATGTATTCCTAGTTTTCCGTTACGGCAAAAAACAAACTTAAACTGCAATAGTATCCATGGAGACAACGATCTACAGTGAGATCCGTTATAACGAGACGCGATAAAGTGCACGTGTACGGAACGAAAATTCAAAGTCGATTTTCTCGAAAACAAAGCCTCAAACGAAAAATTATTATTCTATATTTTCGACTTCTTTTTTCGCGTAGAATCACCCTCCTTCCGCTTGTACCACCAGTTGCCAACTACCCCGTATATATGTCGGGTTAGGAGCGTTCCATGAATCTTCACTGGAATTAGCGATTGGTGCGGTACAACATAGATGAAGTTTATTACAATAAAGGAGATGTTACAGTCTTGACAATTAACCACGGCGGTTAGGCGCTCGCGACACTAGTGATAATGGCCTCAGTTCGATAACGAATCCGCGGTCAACGGGATAATAGTAGTACGTACTCACAAAGTTCAAGTCTGACTCTTTGTTAATAAGCCGTGAAGTATTCACTGATCGTAAAGGCAGTATTCTTTTCGTCAATGAGATCGCACAAGAGAATGACTCTCCGTCTCGGTGATGCCACCGAGGAAAACTATATGGGGTGTGTCTAAGGACACGAGATCCTCGGATTCGTCTAGGAAAGCCTTCGTTCGGAAGGTGAGGGAAATTGGCGTTGCCGCTAATTGGTCAATCTCCGTATCGGTGTTTAGAAAAAGATGCTAGCCGCCCTTGAGGGAAAGTTGCTAGCGGGAAGCGTCGTTCGTGGAAGAGATAGATTTCTCATATCTTCCCGTAGTTGTAACAAAAACTGTTTGTCTATTTGAAGGACTTTAGATAGATGCGTTGACATCTGGGAATCATGTTACCCGAAGGGTAGAGACTGCGTGTGGCGAGCCGCGGGACAGAAATTGTCGAAATGTTTACTGCTGCGTGCCGCTACGACTATTTCTTTTAAGGAGAGCTATAGAATTACTTCCGTGCCTTTGTTAGACAAAAACGTTCATCCCTTGACCGCGGCTACGTTCGGCGACTGGTTGTCGCTTCGAGCCCAAGCTCACCTTCGCAAGTGTCGAACAATTACAATCGGATTGGATGACTACGCTTGTTTAATTACAGCTATGGTAGAATCCAGATTACGTTACGGGATTTTCCCAAAATTCCAAAGGGAATTGTGTTCTTACATCTCCGATAGATTTATTTCATGAAACGACTTGTTGATTGTTCACTCGCACCTGAACGCTGAGTGGTCGGGTTTACGCAAACAAAAGTAATTTCTAAACTCGATTTCGTCAAAAATATGAAATTTTATACTCTATTTTCGATTTACGTTCTCGCGTAGGAAAATTGTTGTTTGATTGATTATTATAATAAAATTGGTAACCTTGTTCTAAATTATGTTAGGGAATTTGAAAGGACGCAAGTAACTAACAACAATTTTCTATATAAATTTGTATCTTTATTTCGTTGAAAGTTGAAATAAATAGAGATACATCATTTTATTATGTACAATAATGTATTTATCTCTAACAAATTCACAAAATTGCAACAAATATTGCAACATTTTACGATTCTAATTTATTAATCCTAAGTCATTAAAAAATAGATCTCCAAATGGACAAAAATACCCCCACTCCCTTTACCTAACAGTCTTTCACATGAGTCCATAACAAAGTAACCTGTGTTTTTTGGACAATGTTATTGAAACGAATCCGCGTTTGCATATAGAACACCAGTGGAGTTTCTTCAAGTGGGCAATCATGTGTCTTCTGTAGGTGGTAGTATGAAAAAATAGTTTGTGGCAGTAATAACACCGATACACCTTGGGCTTGAAGAACTCGAAGTCTGATTCGCTTTTCTTTGCCGGGGTATTCTCCTGGTTCCCCTGGGTATTGTTCTGGTTCCCCGGGGTATTGATCTGGTTCTCCGGGGTATTTTTCTGGTTCCCCTGGGTATTGTAGTGGTTCCCCGGGGTATTGTTCCGGTTCCCTGGGGTCTGAGTGATTCTTGAGCAAAGCAGGCGATACAACGATGATGATATGTTGTTGATTTCTTCGCCTTGAATTCCGTTCATTTGTTTATCTTCAAAATGGTTTTGTTCTGCCTCCTCAGCGTCGTTCACTCGTATCGAATAATTAAATCTTTTCGTTTTCTTTATCATGAAACGAATAGCCGTTTTGTCGTCTAATGGCAGATTCGAGCTGGTTGAAGGCACATTGACCCTCTGTAATACAAAAAAAGATTTCATTATTAATAATTCATATTAATTCGAATGTTTAAATAATTAAGATTGAACAATATAACACTTACCTCACCTTCTGAGAACATCTTCTTAAGGTTGAATCCATTCAAACCATGCATTTTTGCGGGCTTCTAGCAATAATTGACCAGACTTGTACGATTGATGTACGTCGAGTGTTCCTGGACGATTTCGTTGGACGTACGTGTCCAATCAGAGGTTCAGGTTAAAATAAGCACATACCTGCTGTCGAATGTCCTTATATAGGTACCTGCCGAATTACTATGGGAAATTAACGAATGGTAAGCCGGTTCTAACTTGTAGCTTCTAGCTACGTTATTCCATTGGTGGTTTGGTGGTTGCAACTAAATTTTCCAAATGGGAAATCTTGATGAACATCAGGTAAACTTTGCGCTGTAAGCACTGTGCCTCAGTACTGGAGGGGATACGCAGGTAGTTGCGGAACAGCTGTTACATTGTCTTAAAAGGTGTTTTAGACGATGTATATAATATCGTGTCTAATACGCCTGAATCGACGTTCTGCATCGAAAATTCTATACGGATAAAATAATGACACCATTCGTATAAAATTTATTGAACATATATGATTCTCCTTCACAATGGAACATTTCCTTGCAAATTGGGGTGGAAGAGAATCGGGCATTTACGTGGGTGTTTAGTAAAATGTGCAACCTTTCACAGAGCTTGGTCTATTGAGTTAGCAATTATTAAATGTCGTCCAAATATTATCGTATTAGGCAGGTTCTTTTCATAACAAACACCTGTCCGGTGGGGAAGAATTGGTCTACATGTAGAGAAGAAATTTGTACATCGTTCGTACAATGGTATGACTCAATCTTGTCTGCGCTACGTGAATTTCGCCCTTTGACTAGACGCCTCCACAGCGACCGGCATCGGGTGAGAATATGGACACGCTGGTTTGGTTGCAGAATGGATATTTGCACTGGTGGGCAGGATGAGAGACACACATCCTAGTTTTGTGCAGGATAAACCGAATTTACATTTGGGATGTCTGTAAGCACACTTGTCTTCTAACTTACGCGCAGGAAATGTACCATAATGTAGGCAAAGATGAGAAGCAGTTAAAGAACACTCGACTAACGTGAATGATAACGAATGGAAAGAATTAAATAAAATAGTAACCTGCACATAATGAGGGGATGAAGATACGCGCACTTATTTCCTAATGTACAATTCGGCCAGTGTCTACATTTTCCTTTCGATTTATCTATCACCGTTACCGTGTTTTCGTACAAGTTCGGAAGAAAGGATCGCGCAATTGAAACACGGAAAAGTCCAAGGCGAGTACACGAATCGCGTGGGACTGCAGCTTATCATATACGTCTCTGTTTTTTCATCATTTTTATGAAATATGAGCAACTCCTAACGCAACAATGTAAGCCAATGAATTTTGAGAACTTGTTGTGTATGCATTTAGAGTGGTGAAAGAAGGAGACACGAATTAAATATTGAACGAACGGAAGAATGCCGGTTTGGTATCTTTGCAACTTTTGTTGCATAGTTCTTTCATGAAGCTCCTCTATTGCGAATGAATAAAATGGAAATGATACGAATTGTGACAGAAGAATCCATTGTAAAACGAGTAGGATTTCAAAGTGCCCTAGTTCAATGGAAAACAAGGTTTATATACATATAAGTAAAAATTAGTGAAATTCTCAATGATTGCGAAAACTATGTGCATGCAATTGTAAATTTCCTCTTTCCGACAATTAAAATATGAAACTTGTATTTGAAACCCCTTTTATTCGATTCTTTATATTTTCAGTTTAAGGATTTATTTGATTGTTTTAGAAATATACAACTTCGACATACAATTTTCTATTTTCTACGTCATTGGCTACCAAGAATTACATCATTATTATTGGTAAATAAATAATCATTTATTTTTATTAAAGGGATACTGTGCAAACATACAATGCCTTACGCGTAAATTTGAATTTTGATTATTCTTATTCATGCGCAAAAAAGTAAGATTGAGGGAGACGATTACAGATATTTCGAGAACAACGGGTTGAGCAGAATCATTAATTTTTTCGAACAAAACATTCTTTCGATCGTATTAACGTATTACGCATATAAATCTAATAACAATCAATCAACGAGTATATCAATCTTCAAAAGATCAGCGACCAAATTACCATTCTAAAGTCCAAAGATGTTAAAAAATTAGAAAGATTAAAGTGGTGACTTTCCTTATTGAAACAATCGTATATTCTATACAGAAACAGCGATACACCTGCTACATATTGTGATAGGCATTCACGAACGATCCAGATCGTCGAAACTGTCCGCATTATAGACTTGAATCGATTCATCGTGAATTTTCTATCACGTGCAGATTCGTAAACCAAATCTCGTTCGATTTCCCCTCAATCCAATCTTTAATTTTTTTTTTAAGTACAAAACTAGCAAAAATAAATTGGTTATCGTCGTGATAATTAGCAGCAGGATTTGAAAAATGCAAAAAAAGAAGAAATCAGGAAAAGAGTGACGCGTTAGAGTAACAGACTACACGTAACGAAAAGAATAGAGGTGTTTCATCTTTGTCTCAAGCCCTTTCTAGTGAATGGCATGGTACTGGACCGTTTTATTAAGTTTTAATTTTACCATATATTCGTGTTTAATATCTCTTTTTTTTTTTTTTTTTCTAAATATATTTCACTGATTTAAATATGTAACCTATCCATCAATTGGAAAATTCTCTGTAAAAGAATTTTTATTTTATACGTATAAGGATAAGGGTGGTATAAAAAGAAATGCGAAAATGTGTTATTAATAAGTTTTATTCGTAGTAAAATGATACAATTGTGCAAATCTCCAAGGGGACGAGTTTCGAAAACGAAGAAAAGAATGGATGTGTAATAGCGCGAATGTGGCAGATACTCGTGAATTATGTTTTCGCCACGTTATTGCTGTTTACTCTCTCATACAGAAACACATACACAATGTTCACACCATGCAGCGTCTCGTCTCAACAAAATCTAGCTATTACATTCTTACAGTGCGCTAGCATCCAATTACAAAGAATTTTATTTCACTGACACCGATCGTATGGAATAAAAGTGGAATATTTAAAAATGCAGTAAACTACTTTCGTCCTTTCATCAACTATTCATTAGCCATCGTATACTATAAACATGAACAAAAATTCTAACAATATCACATTCCGATGTTGCTTACAAGTAGCTGTGTATTGCACGTCAAGAGAAATATCTAAATGAAAAAATATACATACTAAGTTATGAGATACAAAACATATACAAAACATAGCTTAATTGCTTAATTAATTAACTATATAAATCGACTATTAGGAACTATGTCTGTATTTCTCAAAATCCGTAAAAACATACAATTATATTATGTTCTATTTTGCTCGTTCGTTGTGTCTTATAAAATGGCACAAAAAGTTCATCAAGATCTAATTGAAACTATTGACTTTAGAAATCGCAAATCACACTGATAAATCGCTGGACTATTATTAAACAGCGTTTTTGAATCTTCGTTGCCTTTTGCACCGCGGTTTAATGGGTGCTTGGACGCAGTTAATCTTCTCGATTTCATCCGCAGATTTTTCTTCGAAGTTAACCATCTTGCGTGGAATTGTCGATTTTCTTTTACGTCCTCGTTTTGGACATTTCACAGAGTTATCCGAAATTTGCTCGTTTTTCATCGGAGGCTTTTCGGAAGTAGCAGTTTCGGATAATTCATTTACTGTTTTTTGGACATGTTCCGCTGAAGAATTCATGGCTGCTGCTGCAGTAGAAGTATCTTCCTTGTTCTGTGACGAACCTGATGTAGACGGCTTACTGTCGTCATTTGTCCCCTCGCTATTTTGAAGAGCGAGTTTCGCGGCAGCAACCGCGCTGCGCGTCATAATTCTGTTATTCGACGGATTACTAACAGGTTCGTTATTCGAACGTTTCTTCTGTTTCTCCTCCATCTCACGTTCTTCAGCTTTAATTCTCATACGGGTCTTTCTCCAATCTTCTGCCATACTGCTTCGCTTCCATACGTAGTAAAATTCCGCGAAGTCTTCCTGCGAACACAAAGTTGGAGATGTTTTCGTTTATTTTTTGAAATTAATTCTTGGAGACGAAATGAAAAGGATTATACAAAAATGGTATATTCTTAGCAAGATCGCTTGATACGTACAGTACGAAAATACAAAAAATACAATACGGAAAGTTATCGTAGTAGGAAAGTAAACTTACCACTCGTTTGTGCGGAAGCATCTCCCTTCTAATGATTGAAAATGATTTTCCATGTTGCATGATCCCTTCCGTGAAGAGTTGCTGTAACATCAAAACACAACAACAAAAAGATTAGAATGTTTCATTCTTCGTAAAAAGAAACTACAATGGCGTAAAAAAAGTTTTTTTATTTTCCAAGAACGAATTTATTCTAGAAGAATTTGCATTATCAAATATAAGCACAGGTATAGTAACAAATAGAAAAAGCCAACGCTACCAGTTATATGATATCAATTAAAATTCCTTAAAGAATCTACTTTAAAATATAAAACATTGTACGCTAGTGTAAAAATTGGAAATTATTATTGTATTGTCATAATCAAATCAATTTGATCACGAAATTATTAATATTCAAATATTCGATACTCGATATAAAATCAACTGTATGATACTTACCATCTCCTCTGGCTCCCATTTATCAATAATTCTCTGCGGCATCTCATTTATAAGTATCGTTTGTAACGCACAATTCGGATCATAGTTGCCCTCGTGAAGAACATCCGAGATGTATTGTTCCGTATCACCAGAACGCACGTTTTCTATTGCTTTCATAATTGGAATGCCTTCATATTCATGCTTAAGTATTAAAACAGTTCGGGCTGCCAGCGAATAGCCAGGGAACCATCCCTCCACATCCACTGTCGGATCCCATATCTTCTCCTCCCGAGAAGTTGTATATTCTTTATCCGCGTATGATCGATCCTGACATTCGGGGATGTCTGCATATTCCTGCAATTTTAACAATTACATTCTTAATTCATCTCAATGAATTCCAAAATACCTATTTTGTGAAGGAAAAGTAACGAAGAATTAATGTTAATGGTCGAATGAATTTCACTTTAAACAAAATATTTAAGAGAAGAAGGGGTACGTACCATCCTCCGATCTGTCGTCTTCTTCTTCTGTTTGGAGCACACTTTCCTTTTCCTACGTGCAACAGATTTTCTTCTTGCCATCTTTTTATCGAAACTACGCGTTACGATTTTAGGTTTGTCCGCGGACAACGTTATTCCTTCAACGGCAAGTGCAAGACTAATTAGTCAGAATCTTTACCTGGGACTGTTACCCTCGCGAAGTATGCTAGCTATAAATATCCCTACTCCTTCCTGATCGGACAAAGGTCCTTTCGGCTGGAGCGTACTGAGTAATAATGTTTTCCTGCCAAATTTCTTCCATTGCTAGCGTTGTTTTACCGTTAGACCAATCAAAGACATAAAATATCGAGTCGAAACGCCTCTTTACCAATGATGCATCTTTGAATATGCACGCTATTCCTGCTACGAAATTTATCACTTCTACGAGTAATTGAGCATACCGAAGAGAAATCAATTACGATGAATTTGAAGATATATCAATATTAATATTAATATGGTAATACTGATATTATTTGAAAATATAGTATAATTATAAAATGGAGAAGGATTGATGAATAAATGGAAATTATTTATGATAATATTACTTATGATTTATTGAAAAATAGGTATAACATTGAGAGCTTCAGGCGGACGAACAAACAGTCACGCACTCTTCTTAACGAAACGTTAGCTCGATGATGGAATTCGCGACTATATATTTGGGAATGAAGGCGCAAATCGAAACACTGTTTGCGGTAGTGATGAATTATTCGAAATTGTAATTTGATAGCATGTGCACGATTTGACGGGATTCGTTGGGATAGCCACGAGCCTCAAAAAGAAAACTGGACGGAACGGTAGCAAGCTCCGACAAGACACCGTGTCAATTCGTGAGATAAGATAAGGTCGGAGGAAATATTCACAACGACAGGGTATTTTCGGAAATTTTGCTCGTGCAACGTATTATTGTTCTATTATAATCATTTTCTGTATTTTATTCGGGACTGGATTGAACAAGTTATATTCATGTTTCTAGCAACTATTTGGTGGTAATTTTTAAGACTTCGTAATTGCATTCATGAATATTTAATACATTAATATTTGATAATTAAAAAGAATAAAAGAATTTCGTGTTCGTAATGTCTCGGACATATTCCTATTCTTAATCTTGTACCACAGAATATTTATATTTCATTTCATAGACACTTGATTAATGGTATTTTGTAATGGCGATTAAAGTACCATTTCCGATACAGATATCAATACACTAAGAATACGATCGAAAGCTAGTTTTAAAAATAGCTTTCGAAGAATGTTTCAACGACAGTGAAGCAAATTTTTGTTTCTTATACCGTTGTGATTTATATCTTTCTTCTTGTTTATCCCTCTGACAAATTAAAAAATTTCACGTATCATCGTATTTGTGTGCTATATTCTAAGCCCATTAATTACATAGTAATGACACATGGAACGAACTATTGTTGTGGATAAAAGTAATATTTTAGTTATTTCCATATCTAGAGAATGGCACAAACATTTCATTGCCGTTTATCGTATTAGGCAGGTTCTTTTCATAACAAACACCTGTCCGGTGGGGAAGAATTGGTCTACATGTAGAGAAGAAATTTGTACATCGTTCGTACAATGGTATGACTCAATCTTGTCTGCGCTACGTGAATTTCGCCCTTTGACTAGACGCCTCCACAGCGACCGGCATCGGGTGAGAATATGGACACGCTGGTTTGGTTGCAGAATGGATATTTGCACTGGTGGGCAGGATGAGAGACACACATCCTAGTTTTGTGCAGGATAAACCGAATTTACATTTGGGATGTCTGTAAGCACACTTGTCTTCTAACTTACGCGCAGGAAATGTACCATAATGTAGGCAAAGATGAGAAGCAGTTAAAGAACACTCGACTAACGTGAATGATAACGAATGGAAAGGAATTAAATAAAATAGTAACCTGCACATAATGAGGGGATGAAGATACGCGCACTTATTTCCTAATGTACAATTCGGCCAGTGTCTACATTTTTCTTTCGATTTATCTATCACCGTTACCGTGTTTTCTGTTAGTGGTTTTTTATCTAGACCTGGATGCAAAAGACAACGTTATAAAATTTGTATTATAGAATTTATGTAAGAAGTAAATTAGTGAAATTGTATTATTTACGTTTAGCTAATAATGGATTCGTTAATAATGTGCTGGATTTTAAATCTGTGGGATTTGGTAAACGAGATCTATTATAAATAATTGGGCTTAATTTTCTCCTTTTTTTGGTATCTCTTCGATCTTCTCTACATTCTCCGTATTGCAATTTTCATTGTTCTCCTCCGTTCTTTCTTTTACACTTATATCACCTTCAGTTTCAATTTCCGTTACTTGAAAGACAGAAGTTTCTGATTCATTCTGAGTATATATGTCATTTTGAATTGTTGATAGTGCAAGTTCGTCATCCTCATTCACCTATAAGTTAATGTCAATTGATAAAATGAATAAACAGAATCAAAGAAAATTTACGGTTCAGACAATTACAAAGTACATACCTCCATTTCCAGTCGTTCATCGTCGTCAGACGTCACTTTACCTTTCATTAAATTAGTGTTACATCCATTGAGTGTAACTAAAAATTTTTGGTTGTCGTCACTCCTTTGGAATAAAGACATTACGACACCCATATGTTCCTCGGTAACTGGTTGCGGTACATCTACAGACCGTATAATACTAAATATATTAGAGAAACAATATTAAGTATTATATATATCTCCAAAAAAATGAACAAGTAGAGTAAAAATACACTTACAAGGCTTTGATTTCGATTCTGAAACATCTGTATTCAATTCTACTTGTATTTTTTCCATAATCAATCTTTTATTGGAATTCAAATGTACTGATAAATTTTGACCCACGTCTCGCACAGCAGCTGGTTTAAGATGTTTCAATGTTTGCTTCTTCTCCTGTGAAAGTTGCTTAATGAAAAAATATTCATCGATTAAAATATGTATCAAATTATTTTTAATCTGTAATATTAATATTTACTACATTTTATACATACCAAAAAGGATGGCTCCGGATTCTTTTGTGTAACAACAGATTGATTTGCCTCGGCAACAGCTCTTAATAAAAGTGATTGCGTGGCACGTTTTTGCGTTGGTTGCAATGGTTTTAGAGGTCTTGGTATTACAATTACTTTACTGGGTATCTTAGTTTCCTCAACTTCTTCCTCTGCATCGCTGCATTCTTTGTTACCCTTCGCTAACGATTTCAGTCGTTTTCTATCAGTCTTAACTGGTACAGGTTTATTTACAGCTATTATATGGGATTTAATAGGTCCACTTGTACCTACAGATTGTGCATCATCATCTAATTCCTCTTCCGCACCTAAGTTGAGGTAGTCCTCATCCTCGCTACTTTGAGAACGTCTGATTGACGAATTAAAGCCAGACTTAATGCTAACTGGCTTAAAATTATTCTTCAATGGTCCCAATCTATTCTTTATATCTTTATTGTTGGACAAGGTATCGCGATCTTGTTCCAAAGGTTTGCTTTTAAATTCTATAGGTTCTTTATTCCCTAATTGTTTGGGTGATTTATTAACAGTCGCGATCCCTAAGCGATCTTTAATCGTACCCGTTGTTTTTTCTGCCGATTTTGACTTTAGATTCGAATTTACTTTCTCCCTTAACTCTGAATCTTTGGATGCTTTTTCGACCTTGGAATTACCCAGTCGAGTTTTTATACTACTAACTTTATCAGATTCATGTCTCAATTCGATATCGCGGTTCCTCTTCGTACGATCCTCCGTATCAAAAGGTCTTCCCCTTGGAAAATTATTATTGCGATTATCCAACCGACGCTTTTCAGTCTGCCTATACTGACTTTCGATATCCGTTTTCTCTCTGTGAACTTCAAACCTTTTCCTGGGTGATACCATACCTAAACGATTTTTTACAGATACAACAGATGTAACTTTTGATTTATTAACGCAAGACTTCAATTTCTTTGTGTTATCATCTGTTCTACTCTCTCGATCCTCCTCGATTTTTGACCTTTTTAATTCACTTTGCTTTTTCTCGAAACTATCCTTATAACTATTTGTTGTGTCTAGTGGTCTTTTTAAATTTCTAGATGGTGTATCGTCCATTTTTGTCTCAACATGGGAGTCTCTAGATTTATTATTAGATTCAAAAGTTGAAACTTCTTTATTTGTATTCATACTTTGACTATCATTTGTCTGTATTCTTTTTGGTACTGATTGCTGGGGAACAATGTGACTTGCTGTTCCATCTGATTTAGTCTCGTTATTGGCAACTTTTACAAGTTTGTCTACACTTTTATTTTGCGTTGTCTCCAATTTTTGACTAGATAAGAATGTTTTTGTATTTTGCTTATGGAATGATTTATCATCTTTCACACTTTTATTGGAAGACTTATCAATAGTTTGATTAGCAGCTTGATCTTCCAGAAAGGAAGTTGTTGATGTCTTCCTCTTTTTCCTTTCTTCTTCTTGTTTTACAACGACTGTAGGCACAAACTCCCTCAATGATTTTTTCTTGGCTACAGTAACCTTCTGCAATTTTTTCAATACTTGGTCATGCAACCAATCGACAAATGGAGTTGTGCAATTTTCCAGAAATAAATATAGATCCTCGCGCATCTGTTGACGAGACTTTTTATTTACAACCATTACTAAAATATAATATGGTAGTTCCTCATCTTATCTTATCCCTAATTCCAATAATTTAGCACGAATAGCACTCTGAAAAGAAAGAATAATAAGTCATTTTTATTGTGAAGTTTCTGATATAGAGATTGATGTGTTTTCCTTTATAATTTATATAATTCCTTATTATTTTTGGCCATTTACAAAATTTCAATAAACTTTATCGTTTTCAAATATTTTACTTTCAATGCTTTTCCACTTTTTCATGACTTAGATATATATATGTAGTATCGGGAAAAGGGAAAGTGTGCATCCTGTTACTGTATTTTAGGAGTTTTAGTATGTGTCGTATTTATGGCTTTCGCTCGCTGACCTACGAGGTCTGTTTAGTATTAAGAAAATGCACGTGGTCATAGGCGCGAGCGGTGACGCGACCCGAGCATAGCGGGGGGGTCGTCTCTCAGAGAGGACCGAGAAACGACCTAAGGTCAAAAAAGACAGTCCTTTACGAAGTTTCGAACAGCACACGTCGAGAGGTCGAGTGCTTGAAGCCGCTCAGCCGAGCGAGCACGTGGTCATTGTTCGTCACCGGATATTCCGTCGCGCTTTTGCTGTAACATTGATCATTGTTAAATATATTAACTATATCAAGGTCTTAACAAGCAAAGCAACCTTTCACCTGTCCTTCCTCTAAAAACCCAACCAGTCAAGTTACTACATATATATGTCGGAGAAGTAGTGACATCGGGCATTTTTTTGAGAAGATCTCCAATATTTGGGCTCGAGGTGACATGACTGGTCGCCGAACGTAGCCACGGTCACGGGATGGATGTTGTATCTAACAGAAGGAGTACTGATGTTGTGGGACACACTGTATTAACAAGCAAGCCCCGGCCAAGAGTAATGTCGGCTTGATGCGGGATTGCCTAGTAACGGTGTTTGGTATTTCGTGGATAACTCTGATCAGTGCGTAATTGACACATGAGTCTGTAACGGCCTTTTATTCTTTTGGTCTCCTTGGAGAGTTTACGGATATCGACAGTCAGGCAGTCTAAAAGATACCCTGCTGCTGAGCGAACGTGTTTGTGCGATAGAGAACACAAGCTATTGTTAAAGAGTTTCCGTTGACCGTGGATTCGTTTCTGAACCCAAGTTTCTAGTTAAACCTCGTTAGATCGTTTAATACATTATACGTTAAAGTTACGTTTGATTTGTTGTGCGTTTGATTAATTTATCGTTGTTCACGTTATATGTTTCATTTGTAAAATATTAGCATTCGTGTAAATATAAACCTTGTTGTGCAAAAGATGTCTCATTTAAACGAGGAATTATCTTGCGTCCGAAATCCTGACGACACCTCGACATATATATATATATGAAATTTCTATGCAAATTAATCACTAAATTAATCGAGCGTCATATCGAAAGTATAACTCCCATATAAAACTGCAATAATTGTAATGTGTAAATTGTCAAAACCTAACAACAAAGCTATCATACAACAAGAAAGACATTAAACGGAGACTTATCGATAATCCTCCAAAGTTCTGCATCGGAAATTATTGAACACAACAAGGCGAATAGAACAATGTAAGTATAATCAGGTAAAAGCGTAAATCTTTCACTTACCCGCAATTGATTCGTAACTTCTATCCCGCGTATATCCATGATGTTGATCACATTTAATAAATTGAACGCGCGGGGAAAGAAAACTGTTGTCGAGTCACAAAATCGACGATATTAACACAGATATTGAAGAATAAAAACATTCTCCACCACGAAGGATCAGAATCAGAGTGCTTCCTTGTAGTAAGTAAGCAACCTAGGCAGGAAACTCTGTACGTATTCCCAGTATGTAGACCTATATTGTATAAATAACAATTATTTCTCCTTAATACTTTTAGAAATAGGGCGTTTATAAGCCTCTTATTACCAATACCGATATGTCTAATGGACCATCGATATCCCGACGTATCACTCGTCGAATTCGTGGAAGAACGCACACGCGGCAACCGCCGCGGTATGTTAAATAAACACGTGTGTAGTAGGGATATCGAAGGGCAACTAAAGAAAGAATCCGTGGCATCGAACAAAGCCAGTCTATCTCGAGCTGTGATGTACGAAAGATCTCGTAATAAGCAAACACGTGCAAAAGGGCCGTCATTGTCATTCTTTATTCATAATTGTTAATCGTTGATCGTTGAGTGAAATTGTCGACTTTTTATCTGTAATTAAACTTTTATTAACAAATTAAGTGTAATTTCTCATCTACACTCATTCCAACCACCTCTATTCTCGTAATTGAAATAGGGGATCAGTCAGTTCGTGGCGTCGATTGTTTAAACGTAACGAGAATCTACGACTCTCCTGGACGCGCTATCTCGCGATTGCGTCTCTCCGCGAACGGTTGAAACATAACTCTTCGAGTTTATTTTATTCCTTGGAAGCGTCGTGATATCTAAAAATCAAACGATTTAAACTTCAAATCGAATCTTTGCGTATTATAAAATCCAAGGATAGGGTATCAACAAATCTATTATATAAAATAAAGTTGCTTAACGCAATTAAACTATCAAGTATCGCGGGGAAAAACTAATCGGTAAAATAAAACAGAATCGCTACACGTGTATTACACAATATTTGCATCAAGTATTTAAATTCTATTATTAATTTCATTTGAATTGAACAAGCTTTTAATAAAATCTGCATTTTACGTTATACGTAATTTCCAATCTGCGAAACTACTTCTCAGCATTCTAACCACGATTACCTTAACCACACCCAGCAGAAGTCGACCCGCGTTCAGATTATTAAAAGGCTTCGATGAATTCCCGTGGTTGCGTCAATATTTTTAATCTATATCGATCACAGCCGGGTTAATTATAAGGGTGTAACGATGCAACGCGGGGAAAACGATGGGCTCGCGAGCGAGTAATAAATAAAACAGCCGGATGAACGAAAGCCAGTGATTTGAGTGTCACTGAGATGCACCGGATAAGATTCGACCGAGGAACGGTCCATTTGTAAGTGGATTGTTATTAAGGCCGAAACGGTATACAGGTATTAAGCAGTGATATGCAATTATTGACACGTATCCATAGTTATTGACTTGATGGAGACCAGCTACCCACGTAGCGCACGATCCCGTGCCACCATGAAAATATGATCGTTTCAAGCTCGCCTAGACACCGTACCAGCAGCATGTTCCACGTGGGTGGATTGAATCGCTGGATTGCGTTCGACGTAGGCAGCAGGGGCGCAATTATAGACGTAGATGTGCAAACAATGTATACAGAGTACATCATCGAACACCGCGGCTTCCTCTTCATTCAGAAGCTGTTTCTTGTTCTTTTCTTCCCCTCACCTCTCTTTATAAACTCTCCTGTCGATTTACAACTCGATGGAAAGGATGATTCGTGGAAAATGATTTGTGAGAATAATAGTTTGTTGGAAATGACGAGTAGAGTAACGTGTGAGTCTTCACAGAGAGCTTTTATCATATACAGGGTGGTTGGTAACTGGTGGTACAAGTGGAAGGAGGGTGATTCTACGCGAAAAAAGAAGTCGAAAATATAGAATAAAAATTTTTCGTTTGAGGCTTTGTTTTCGAGAAAATCGACGCTGAATTTTCGCTCCTGACTTAACTCCGCTTGACTTTTATTTATGGAGCCATATTATATCAATGGTCTATTCTGAAGAACTCGCAAGTTACGAGCAATTGAATAAAAAGATTATTGTAGCCTTTCATACTTTAAAACAATCGAATACGTTAGAAAGTGTTCATAGAAATTGAATTAGAAGAGCAGAGGTATGTGTTCGGCAGAATGGACAACATTTTCAGCAATTTTTGTAATAATAAAATTTATGATTACTTCATATTAGTTCATTATGTATTCCTAGTTTTCCGTTACGGCAAAAACAAACTTAAACTGCAATAGTATCCATGGAGACAACGATCTACAGTGAGATCCGTTATAACGAGACGCGATAAAGTGCACGTGTACGGAACGAAAATTCAAAGTCGATTTTCTCGAAAACAAAGCCTCAAACGAAAAATTATTATTCTATATTTTCGACTTCTTTTTTTCGCGTAGAATCACCCTCCTTCCGCTTGTACCACCAGTTGCCAACTACCCCGTATATATGTCGGGTTAGGAGCGTTCCATGAATCTTCACTGGAATTAGCGATTGGTGCGGTACAACATAGATGAAGTTTATTACAATAAAGGAGATGTTACAGTCTTGACAATTAACCACGGCGGTTAGGCGCTCGCGACACTAGTGATAATGGCCTCAGTTCGATAACGAATCCGCGGTCAACGGGATAATAGTAGTACGTACTCACAAAGTTCAAGTCTGACTCTTTGTTAATAAGCCGTGAAGTATTCACTGATCGTAAAGGCAGTATTCTTTTCGTCAATGAGATCGCACAAGAGAATGACTCTCCGTCTCGGTGATGCCACCGAGGAAAACTATATGGGGTGTGTCTAAGGACACGAGATCCTCGGATTCGTCTAGGAAAGCCTTCGTTCGGAAGGTGAGGGAAATTGGCGTTGCCGCTAATTGGTCAATCTCCGTATCGGTGTTTAGAAAAAGATGCTAGCCGCCCTTGAGGGAAATTTGCTAGCGGGAAGCGTCGTTCGTGGAAGAGATAGATTTCTCATATCTTCCCGTAGTTGTAACAAAAACTGTTTGTCTATTTGAAGGACTTTAGATAGATGCGTTGACATCTGGGAATCATGTTACCCGAAGGGTAGAGACTGCGTGTGGCGAGCCGCGGGACAGAAATTGTCGAAATGTTTACTGCTGCGTGCCGCTACGACTATTTCTTTTAAGGAGAGCTATAGAATTACTTCCGTGCCTTTGTTAGACAAAACGTTCATCCCTTGACCGCGGCTACGTTCGGCGACTGGTTGTCGCTTCGAGCCCAAGCTCACCTTCGCAAGTGTCGAACAATTACAATCGGATTGGATGACTACGCTTGTTTAATTACAGCTATGGTAGAATCCAGATTACGTTACGGGATTTTCCCAAAATTCCAAAGGGAATTGTGTTCTTACATCTCCGATAGATTTATTTCATGAAACGACTTGTTGATTGTTCACTCGCACCTGAACGCTGAGTGGTCGGGTTTACGCAAACAAAAGTAATTTCTAAACTCGATTTCGTCAAAAATATGAAATTTTATACTATATTTTCGATTTACGTTCTCGCGTAGGAAAATTGTTGTTTGATTGATTATTATAATAAAATTGGTAACCTTGTTCTAAATTATGTTAGGGAATTTGAAAGGATTCAAGTAACTAACAACAATTTTCTGTATAAATTTGCATCTTTATTTCGTTGTAAGTTGAAATAAATAGAGATACATCATTTTATTATGTACAATAATGTATTTATCTCTAACAAATTCACAAAATTGCAACAAATATTGCAACATTTTACGATTCTAATTTATTAATCCTAATTCATTAAAAAATAGATCTCCAAATGGACAAAAATACCCCCACTCCCTTTACCTAACAGTCTTGCACATGAGTCCATAACAAAGTAACCTGTGTTTTTTGGACAATGTTATTGAAACGAATCCGCGTTTGCATATAGAACACCAGTGGAGTTTCTTCAAGTGGGCAATCATGTGTCTTCTGTAGGTGGTAGTATGAAAAAATAGTTTGTGGCAGTAATAACACCGATACACCTTGGGCTTGAAGAACTCGAAGTCTGATTCGCTTTTCTTTGCCGGGGTATTCTCCTGGTTCCCCTGGGTATTGTTCTGGTTCCCCGGGGTATTGATCTGGTTCTCCGGGGTATTTTTCTGGTTCCCCTGGGTATTGTAGTGGTTCCCCGGGGTATTGTTCCGGTTCCCTGGGGTCTGAGTGATTCTTGAGCAAAGCAGGCGATACAACGATGATGATATGTTGTTGATTTCTTCGCCTTGAATTCCGTTCATTTGTTTATCTTCAAAATGGTTTTGTTCTGCCTCCTCAGCGTCGTTCACTCGTATCGAATAATTAAATCTTTTCGTTTTCTTTATCATGAAACGAATAGCCGTTTTGTCGTCTAATGGCAGATTCGAGCTGGTTGAAGGCACATTGACCTTCTGTAATACAAAAAAGATTTCATTATTAATTATTCATATTAATTCGAATGTTTAAATAATTAAGATTGAACAATATAACACTTACCTCACCTTCTGAGAACATCTTCTTAAGGTTGAATCCATTCAAACCATGCATTTTTGCAGTTTCTAGCAATAATTGACCAGACTTGTACGATTGATGTACGTCGAGTGTTCCTGGACGATTTCGTTGGACGTACGTGTCAAATCAGAGGTTCAGGTTAAAATAAGCACATACCTGCTGTCGAATGTCCTTATATAGGTCCCTGCCGAATTACTATGGGAAATTAACGAATGGTAAGCCGGTTCTAACTTGTAGCTTCTAGCTACGTTATTCCATTGGTGGTTTGGTGGTTGCAACTAAATTTTCCAAATGGGAAATCTTGATGAACATCAGGTAAACTTTGCGCTGTAAGCACTGTGCTTCAGTACTGGAGGGGATACGCAGGTAGTTGCGGAAGAGCTGTTACATTGTCTTAAAGGGTGTTTTAGACGATGTATATAATATCGTGTCTAATAAGCCTGAATCGACGTTCTGCATCGAAAATTCTATACGGATAAAATAATGACACCATTCGTATAAAATTTATTGAACATATATGATTCTCCTTCAGAAAGGAACATTTCGCGAAATTAAAGGAGCATCCGGCATTTACGTGGGTGTTTGGTACAATGTGCAACCTTTCTAGAGCTTGGTCTATTGAGTTAGCAATTATTAGAATGTCGTCCAAATAAACAACGACACATGAATAAGCGAGGTCGCCTAAGGCTTTGAAAATGGCTCTCTGGAAAACGGCTGGTGCATTTTTTAACCCAAACGACATCGTTACGTATTCGTATTGACCGTCGGGGGTAACGAACGCTGTGTATTCCGTCGAGTTAGGATGAATGGGAGTCTGGTGAAATCCGCTTGCCATGTCCAGACTAACGAAGTATCTCGCACTCTGCAATCTCGCGATTTGATCAGCAATAAGGGGTAAGGGATACCGATCCGCGACCGTATATTTATTTAACGCTCGGGAGTCCACACACAATATGTCTGTGCCATCCTTCGTCTTCACGAGTAACATGGGGCTCGCGAACGGCGAATAACTAGGTCTTACAATTTTTGCTCTAATTAATTCGCCTATTCTCTCGCGTACTATTCTTCGCTCTTCCTCGCTAAGCCTGTAGGGGCTTCTTTGCACGGTGACGTTGGGGTCAATTAGCTGTATTTGTAACCGGCCCGTACGGCGCGAATACGCGGGAAACCCGTAATGAATGATTCTTTAAATTTCTCGAGAACAGAGATTAACCGATCTTTATCGTTACCGTCCACATCAGTGTCAACCTCGTTAATGTTGACCGCATCTTCCGCGATTTTACCACAGGCGTTAATGATCTTTGTTTTACAAATAACGAGGCTATTTTGCGTGATATTTACGTCGAATCCTTGACTTAAAATCTCGCGACCAATCATGTTATCGTATTTTGAGTAATCATCGGCAAGGACATGAAAAACTATCTCCAATGTAAGACCATTAATACAAACAGTGGACAAAATCTGAAGTGTACTCTTAATACAAGTATTGCTGATTCCCCGCATCACTACTATATCGGTTATTCTTTTACCTGAAAATTTCGAGGCTAAGGACTCTTTAATTAACGAACACTCGGCCCCAGAATCAAAGTAAAATGGATACGACTCACCCAGATGGCTTAATCCACCAGCCGGAGCTTCCACTACACAGGAGTCGATCCGGCGAGAAAAACTGTTGAAGAACGAAACATTGGGAGCTTTTGGAATTCGTCTTCGTTCCCTTCTGAAGGCGAGGTTGGAGAATTCAACTATGGCAGAGGTAATCAGCGTTATAGTCCTTTCTCAGTTGGTTTCTCAAGATCGGGACATTGAGCGGCTAGCACTTGTGAATGAAATCAAGACTGAGGATCAATTTCTAAGTGAAATGAGAGCTTTTTCTTTCACTGAGAAGAGGCCAGCATCCTCGTTTGACAACTCATCAACGGGTCCTGAGGCGAAACGGTTTAAGATTTTTGACTCCCGGATTAAGTGTCATAACTGTTGTAATCACGGACATAAAATGGCGGAGTGTCATGGAAGAGTAAAAAATGGGAAATGGAAGAATGTACGAAGTCTGGAGGGTAATCATGCAGCTGCATCATCAAAGGTGGTGACGTGCTTCAAGTGTCGAGAGGAGGGACATATTGCGTCTAACTGTCCAACGTTGCGGAAAGGGAAAAAAGACAGCAGCACACTGAAGGGAAATTATAATACCAATAATGAACGTCGGGTCGACTCTTGTGTTACAGAAGCTTCGATGGGAACATTAACTCATCTGGGTGAGTCGTCCCCATTTTATTTTGATTCCGGAGCTGAGCGTTCGCTGATTAAGGAATCTGTGGCTTTAAAATTTTCTGGGAAAAGAATGGTTAAAACAGTGGTGTTGCGAGGTATAGGAAATACTTGCGTTAAAAGTACATTGCAAATTTTGTCCGTTGTACGTATTAACGGACTTGCATTGGAGATAGTTTTCCATGTCCTTGCTGATAATAATTTAAAATACGATATTATGATTGGTCGTGAAATTTTGAGCCAAGGATTTGATGTAAATGTTACTCAGAACAGCGTTGCTTTTAGTAGAACAAAGGTAATCAGTACGTGTAATAGAGTTACTGGAAATGAGATTAATATTGATGAAGTTGACACTGATGTTGTAGGGGATGATAAAAGTCGGTTGATTTCTATTTTAAGAAAATACAGGTCAGATGGAGATACGATTAATTGACCCTAATGTTACAGTTCAAAGAAGTCCTTACAGACTTAGTGAGGAAGAGCGTAGACTTGTGCGTGAGAGGATAAATAAATTAATCGAGGCAAAAATTGTTCGGCCCAGTAATTCTCCTTTTTGCCAGCCCAATATTACTTGTTAAAAAGAAGGATGGTTCAGAAAGGTTGTGTGTGGATTACCGGGGATTAAATAAAAATACGGTAGCGGATCGGTTTCCTCTTCCGCTTATTGCGGATCAGATCGCGAGGTTGAAGCAGGCTAAATACTTTATTAGCTTGGACATGGCCAGTGGATTTCATCAAATCCCTATTGGTTGTTGCTGACTCGGTGGACCAAGCTTTGGAAAGATTAGATGTCGTGTTGAAAACTCTTGTGAACGCTGGATTTTCTTTAAATTTCACTAAATGTTCTTTTCTTAAAACAACAATTCTTTATTTGGGTTATGTGATTCAAAACGGGGAGGTACGCCCTAATCCGGGCAAAATAAAGGCTTTAAGTTCTTTGCCCGCTCCGACGACTGTCACACAACTTAGGCAGTTTATTGGTTTGGTATCTTATTTTCGGAAATTTGATCCAAAGTTTTCGCAAATAATGAAACCATTGTATGCACTCACTTCCAGTAATAAAAGCGTAGATTGGATGGATAGGCACGAAAAAATTAGGCAAAAAATAATTTCCATTCTGACCGGTGCGCCGGTGTTGATAATATTCGATTCAAAATTTCCAATTGAACTGCATACTGATGCTAGTATGGATTGTTATGGAGCTATTTTGATGCAAAGAGTTGAAGGTGGGAATAGGGTTGTAGAGTATTATAGTAAAAGAACTAGTCTTGCGGAATCTCGGTACCATTCGTACGAATTGGAAACGTTAGCTGTCGTGAATGCTGTTAAGCATTCCCATCACTATTTGCATGGGCGAGAATTTCTTGTCGTTACCGATTGCAATTCTTTAAAGGCGTCCAGTAATAAGGTGAATTTAAATGATAGGGTTCACAGGCGGTGGGCTTACTTACAAACCTTTAATTTCAACATTGTATACCGAGAAGGTAAACGGATGGCTCATGTAGATTTCTTTACGCGGAATCCTATAGACATTGAACATACTAAAATTAACAAAATAAAAGAAAAGAAGTAAATTTAGCAGAAATTTATGAAGATTGGTTGTTAGCGGAACAGCGTCGTGATCCTCAAATTTTGGAAATTGTTACAATGTTGCAAAACGGTGAGCTCGAAGAAGACATTGCATGCACGTACGAACTACGGTCCGGTACTCTTTATCGTAAGATACAGAGAGGAGGCAAGACTCTCTGTTTGCCTATTGTTCCTAGAGGTTTTAGGTGGTCCGTCATTAACCATGTGCATCAGTCCATTATGCACTTAGGATGGGAGAAGACGCTTGAGAAACTGTACGAGTATTACTGGTTCGAGGGAATGGCGCAGTATGTTCGCAAATTCGTTGAGAATTGTCATGCTTGTCAGGTTTCTAAAGTGAGTTCGGGCAAATCACAAGCTGAACTGCATCCTATTCCTAAGACCAGTATACATTGGCATACTGTGCACATGGAGATAACGGGGAAGTTTAGTGGAAAAAGTGATTTAAAAGAATACGTTATCGTTTTGGTTGATGCTATTACAAAATTTGTGTACTTGTATCATACCCGTAAGATAGATTCTTCTAGTACTGTTGAAGCGCTTAAATCTGCAATATTTTTGTTTGGCAGTCCTTGCCGGGTAATAGCAGATCAGGGTAGGTGTTTTACGGGCAAAGAATTTCGAGATTTTTGTCAAGGCAAGCATATTAAACTCCATTTGATAGCTACTGGTGCTAGTAGGGCCAATGGACAGGTAGAGCGTGTTATGGGCACCCTTAAGAACATGTTTACTACTGTAGAAACGACCGGGCGATCTTGGCAGGATGCGATAGGTGAGATACAATTGGCTCTGAATTGCACCACCAATCGTGTGACTAAGTCGAGTCCTTTGGAGCTATTAATCGGAAAAACAGCAAGGCCTTACGGTTTGTTGTTGCCTGATGACATTGAGGAAAGGGAAGTGGATATCTCCAATGTAAGACAACGGGCAATACAAAACATAGAGAAAAATGCTAAGTACGATAAGGAAAGGTTTGATAAGAACAAAGTTAAAGTGGTTAGATTTAATCTAGGCGATTTTGTGTTACGTAAAATGAAGAAAGGAATCAAACCAAATTTGATCCTAAGTTTAGGGGTCCATTTGTAATAGCAGAGATTTTGGAAGGTGATAGATATGTTTTGAAAACGCTGGATGGTAAACGATCGTATAAGTACAGCCATGATAAGTTAAGGAAGATGCCTGATAGTTGCATCCCTGATGAGTTGGATGTGTGTAATGGTGATAATGGCAGTGTTAGTGACGGTTTGTGTTCACCGATTACGGAGGAGCATTGACACTATGACTTTGGCATTTGGTTTTGTGTTGTCACACGCGCCCAGTGTGGTGTTGTGAAGCGTTTTGGTGTTTTCACACGCGTGTGTGATGAGATGTAATTTGGTGTGACCTTATGAGTCAAGTGTAATGATGTAATGTGTAATGGTGAAAGGCTGTGTTGAAGGTTGAGCAGGCTATTGACTGGTAATTTTGTAATTGGTGACAGGATGCAACTAGTACTTTGTGAAAGGAATGGTGTTATTAATTGTTGTTTTGGTTTGTTTATGTACATTTAATCGGAATCTTTGTTGTTGAATTGAACCCTTGGCTTATTGGAATGTTTGGTTAAATTGTAAATATTATCGGAGGTATCGAGTCTAATGTTAAGAAAACCGAATATTTTAGATTCACCCGAGGACGGGTGATAGTCAGGATGGCCGTGTCGGAGAAGTAGTGACATCGGGCATTTCTTTGAGAAGATCTTCAATACTTGGGCTCGAGGTGACATGACTGGTCGCCGAACGTAGCCACGGTCACGGGATGTATGATTTATCTAACAGAAGGTGTACTTATGTTGTGGGACACACTGTATTAACAAGCAAGCCCCGGCCAACAGTAACGTCGGCTTGATGCGGGATTGCCTCGTAACGTCGTTTGGTATTTCGTTGATAACTCTGATCAGTATGTAATTGACAAATGAGTCTGTAACAGCCTTTTATTCTTTTGGTCTCCTTGGAGAGTTTGCAGGTATCGACAGTCAGGCAGACTAAAAGTTACCCTGCTTCTGAGCGAACGAGTTTGTGCGATACAGAATACAAGCTATTGTTCAAATAGTTTCCCGTTGACCGTGGATTCGTTATTGAACCCAAGATCCTTGTTTAAGCTTTGTTTAGTTTATCAGCAAACGATGTCTGATTCTAATGAAGAATCGCCTTGCACCCGAAATCCTGACAGCACCTCGACATATATATATCGTCTGGAGGAGAGCCAGGACATTTGAATTCGTCGTTGTTCGACGATTGCTCATAAAGGCGATATTCCTTTGCCCGGAGATTATTTATTTTTGTATTTCGCCTAATCTAACGGTTTAGATTATCCGAGGCAAAATAATAACATAATTCAAAATGTCTTGTGATCATGTGCCGCTACAGAATATTTTAGCCTGAAAATGCAAAATTGCAATTACGCTGGATTTGACTGGGTCCGGATTTGACATAGAGTAAACCGGATGATCAGCAATATATTTGGCAGCAAATGTGGAATATAACTCGCATTGTATTATCGACATGTCTGCTATGCAAACAGAGATACGTTGATTTGAATATGTGATCCTTTATAAACAAAATTACACTTACGCTGAATTTGTCAGGAACTATAGTCGACATAGCACAAACCGGCTGATGTGTACTATATTTGGCAGCAAATGTGCGGTATAACGCGCATCGAATTGTCGACATATCTGCAATAGAAACGGAGATACGTTGGTTTGAATAATTAGGCTTGAGTATGCAAAACTGCAACTGCTCTGTATTGGACTGAGCCCCGATTTGACATAGCTTAAACCTGATGATGTGCACCGTATTCGGCAGTAAATGTGAAGTATAATGCGCATCGAATTATGGCCGTGTCTTCTATAGAAACGGAGATACGTTGATTTGAATATGTAAGCACGAATATACAAAACTGCAATGACACAGCATTTGACAGGGACCAGAGATGAAATAGCGCAAAGCGGAAGTCGTACCTCATATTTGGCAGCGAATGTTGAATATAACGCGCATCGATTTGTCGATACACCACCAATAGTAGCGAAGATACCTTCAATTGTATATTGAAGCCTGATTATGCAAAACTGTAATAATTTGTCGTCATATCTGCAATAGAAGCAGAGATTCGTGGAGTTGAATATTTAAGACAGAATTCGCAAAACTGCAATTATGCTGGATTTTATTTGGTCCAGTGTTGACATAACGCGAACCGGCTTATGTGCGTTATATTTGGCAGCAATTGAGGAGTACATCTCGCATCTAACTAGCGACAAATCTCCAATTGCAGCGGTGATACGTTGTATTTAATATTCAATAATGGGCCTGTTACGTTAAGGATAGTATTCCACTTTGACCGAAAGAATGAAATGCATTACACGACTCAGTGTCAAAGTAAGTTACATTGCCAGTATTTCGTCAGAAAATTAGCGCGACTGAAATAAATTGCCGTCTCAATGAAACCATTTTATTTGAAGCTTTACGCTACAGTTCTGAATCATTTTCGCCGGACAAGACCGTTTCAAGTACTCGTAAAAGCCAGCAGTCAAATTAAGGTACAAACTATCATTTAGAGTCTAATAAATTTTAGTGGTCCAACATCGATGGGACGATTTCGCATCGAAATTTTTTGAGGACCACGTAACCTTCTAACGTCGACCGCCGTGCGAGCAGCGGATAAGCTTGCTTCGTGCCTTAGGCTCCTCTCACCGCGTACTCCACTTCTTGATTCTTGGATGGCAGCTTTAGCGGCTGCTGGTCCGAGAAACAGCATCATGACCCGCTTTCTCGTATGTCGCATGTGACGTCTTGCTCTCCGCCGTAGACACTTGTCGGATCTACATACGTTGAACAATTTGCGCGAGACAAACGCGGAGCTCTGTTGACTGCGAACGTTTAGAATCTTTTATTCTTATGCCTGCATTAAAAAAAGCACGTCTGCAGAATAAATGCATAAACATTCACAGTTTATTAACGATTATTTTTATTGAAATGTGAAATTTGTTACTATCAATATGATGAGACTAACCATAAGTAGTTTGGGTCAATCATTGTGTCGTTCAAACTACGAGTTTATCATTCTCTAAGAAGAAAGTAATGGCTTTTAATAAACCATATAAAAATATCAAATCGCGCATTTTGGTTTTATTTCAATTCGACGATGCACGTCATTAATATGTTATCCTACAATAATTTCACTGGAGTCTCTTATCCTTAATAAACCATCATCTTTTAAACGTCCGTTCGTAAATAATGTAGAATAAAATCACTGAAATTTTTGTCCATATTTAGCTCCAGAGGGAAAAAAAGATAATACGTCGGTGGAGTGCCAGGAGACGCACGCCAAAATGCACCAAAACCAGCGACAAAGACGCTCAATGTCTCATCGACGACAGATCGTTGATCAACGCCGAGATTTCGTTGATCAACGACGAGAGTTTGTTGATCAAGGACCAGAGTATTTACGATTTCAAGGACCAGAAGTCACAATTAGCTGACCTGCGTAGACGCATATTCGATGTTAAAGTTCAGAGTTTATGGAACGATCTAAATTTTAATAAACAAACAGTAAACATGCAAGACACTTCGGACACGATGCCAGGCGCTGCACTTCCTGACTCATATCTTGATGGCACCTAGAAACCCGTGGAGATCAGCGTGGTGGTTCCTCCAGTGTCAACGGATCTACGAGCAGGCATCTGCGCACCTTTTCCTCTTCCCAAAGAAAACCCGGTGACAGTTATATTAGTATTACGACTAGACTGCGATCGTTTAGAATTTGTTATTCTTATGCCTGCATTAAAAAAAGCATGTCTGCAGAATAAATGCATAAACATTCACAGTTTATTCACGATTATTTTTATTTAAATGTGAAACTTGTTACTATCAATATGTTGAGACAAACCATAAGTAGTTTGGGTCAATCATTGAGTCGCTCAAACTACGAGTTTATCATTCTCTAAGAAGAAAGTAATGGCTTTTAATAAACCATATAAAAATATCAAATCGCGCATTTTGGTTTTATTTCAATTCGACGATGCACGTCATTAATATGTTATCCTATAATAATTTCATTGGAGTCTTTGAAAATTAATAAACCACCATCTTTTAAACGTCTGTTCGTAAATAATGTAGAATAAAATAACTGAAATCTTTGTTCATATTTAGCTCCAGAGGGAAAATAGATAATACGTCGGTGGAGTGCCAGGAGACGCACGCCAAAACGTAACAAAACCGGCGACAAAGTCGCTCATCGTCTCATCGACGAGAGTTCGTTCATCATCGACGAGATTTCATTGATCGACGACGAGAGTTTGTTGATCAAGGACCAGAGTATTTACGATTTCAAGGACCAGAAGTCACAATTAGCTGACCTGCGTAGACGCATATTCGATGTTAAAGTTCAGAGTTTATGGAACGATCTAAATTTTAATAAACAAACAGTAACGATGCAAGACCCTTCGGACACGATGCCAGGCGCTGCACTTCCTGACTCAGATCTTGATGGCACCTAGAATCCCGTGGAGATCAGCGTGATGGTTCCTGCAGTTTCAACGGATCTACGAGCAGGCATTTTTTCACTTTCTTCTCTTCCCAAAGAAAACCCCGTGACAGTTATATTAGTATTACGACTAGACTGCGAACGTTTAGAATTTTTTATTCTTATGCCTGCATTAAAAAAAGCATGTCTGCAGAATAAATGCATAAACATTCACAGTTTATTCACGATTATTTGTATTTAAATGTGAAATTTGTTACTATCAATATGTTGAGACAAACCATAAGTAGTTTGGGTCAATCATTGAGTCGTTCAAACTACGAGTTTATCATTCTCTAAGAAGAAAGTAATGGCTTTTAATAAACCATATAAAAATATCAAATCGCGCATTTTGGTTTTATTTCAATTCGACGATGCACGTCATTAATATGTTATCCTATAATAATTTCACTGGAGTCTTTTATCCTTAATAAACCATCATCTTTTAAACGTCTGTTCGTAAATAATGTAGAATAAAATAACTGAAATTTTTGTTCATATTTAGCTCCAGAGGGAAAATAGATAATACGTCGATGGAGTGCCAGGAGACGCACGCCAAAATGCAACAAAACCAGTGACAAAGACGCTCAATGTCTCATCGACGACAGATCGTTGATCAACGCCGAGATTTCGTTGATCAACGACGAGAGTTTGTTGATCAAGGACCAGAGTATTTACGATTTCAAGGACCAGAAGTCACAATTAGCTGACCTGCGTAGACGCATATTCGATGTTAAAGTTCAGAGTTTATGGAACGATCTAAATTTTAATAAACAAACAGTAACCATGCAAGACCCTTCGGACACGATGCCAGGCGCTGCACTTCCTGACTCAGATCTTGATGGCACCTAGAATCCCGTGGAGATCAGCGTGGTGGTTCCTCCAGTTTCAACGGATCTACGAGCAGGCATTTTTGCACCTTTTCCTCTTCCCAAAGAAAACCCCGTGACTGTTATATTAGTATTACGACTAGACTGCGAACGTTTAGAATTTTTTATTCTTATGCCTGCATTAAAAAAGGCATGTCTGCAGAATAAATGCAAGAAATTCACAGTTTATTCACGATTATTTGTATTTAAATGTGAAATTTGTTACTATCAATATGTTGAGACAAACTGTTACGTCGCGTGGGACATGATTTCGGAAGCTTTCTTCGCATTGTTGAGTCGTTCAGCCAAACTTTAATTTGTGGCGGCATCGACCACGGAACTTTCCAACGGCTTCGCGGTACAAAGAACTATGCCGTCAAAGCGCAATACCGACATGCCTAATGTACCATCGATATCCCGACGTTTCTTTCGCCGAATTCACGGAAGAACGCATACGCGGCAATCGCCGCGGTACATCTAATATACGCGTGCGTAGTGGGGATATCGAAGGGCAACAAAGGAAAAAATCCGCGGTTTCGAACAAAAAGAGTCAGTCATTCTCAAGCTGCGAAGTACGGAAGATCTCGTTCCTTCTATCGTCTTTACAATCCGCTACAAGCAAACACGTTCTCAAAACCTTAATTGTTAATCTTTGATTGAAATTGTTGACTTTATTGTTAGTAAATTTTTGTGAACAAAGCAAGCAAGTGTAGTTTCTCGTCTGCACTCATTCCAACCACCTCTATCCTCGTAATAGAAATAGGGGATCAATCAGTTCGTGGTGTCGATTGTTTAATCGTAACGAGAATTTACGACTCTCGTTGGCGCGCTATCTCGCGATCGTGTCTCTCCGCGAACGGTTGAAACATTTGGTCCTTCGAGCCGGATCACGTGTCGGTGAAAAGTGCACTTATCAGTGATCACACAGTGCCACGTGAATACACGAAACCAGCCGCGGAAGCGTTATCGCTACAGCGAAGCCAGTGACGTCAGGAGCTTCACCGTCGAAGAAGCATAACCAACTGTTCGAGGAACGCAACTACGCAGCCTACCACCGCAGCTGGACAATCAGAAATTCAACGCAGTTCCGCAATTTCAATCGCACCACCTCACGCCAACAACGAGAGGGTCAACTTCCGCAAGGACACGTCTTACACGTCAAACGAGACACACACGGTGACGAGCAACACTTACATTCACAGCTGCAAGTTAAGCTCGTTCCTTATATCGTCTTTCCATTCCGCTATACCAATGGAGATCACAAATAAAATCACCGCCTTGCATCGGAAACGAGGCTTTCAAATCGGACGATTCAATCATTTATCGAAACGCCTCGATGAATGTGAACTATCCAACCAACCGTATAAGAAGTCCTCTTTAACGACTTACCAAACCCTGCTCGACGACACGTGGAACCATTACAGGTCATTACAAGAAGAACTGGAAGATTTAGGCGAGGAGGAAGACGCGCGTGTTACTGAAATAACAAACACATACTACGATCTGATGATACGGATACAGACTCTCAGGGATGATGCACCAGCATCGTCATCGAAATCGCCAAGCTACGATTCATCTAATGCAGCCGAACCGACATCAATAAAACTGCCAGAAATTCATTTACCTACTTTCGACGGTACGATAGAGCTTTGGCATTCGTTTTACAACTCCTTCTCGTCCACTGTAGATCGAAACGAACGACTTACGCCCGTACAAAAATTCCATTATCTCAAATCAACCTTGATCGGAGATGCCGCGCGAAGCATTCAATCATTAGACGTCACAGATATAAACTATTCGATCACCATTGACGTTCTTAAAGAAAGATTTGACTGCCACCGTCAAATCTGCATGCGCCGTTGGGAGCTGATGTTCAACTATCCGAAAATATCCAAGGAGACACCCGAAGCCGTAGACGATCTTCTCGAGACGGTCAAGGTTCATCTTCAAGCTCTAGAGAAACTCGGTGAACCAATCACATCAAACGTCGTCCTCATCGGAATACTCACATCGAAGGTACCCTCAGCCATCATTCGCAAATGGCAGCGCACATTACCGGACAAAAAATGCCGTCATATCAGAACTTGGTAGACTTTCTAAAGTCACGGACGAACGGCGATAGGACAATCTCAACAGCAACCGCGATAAAAGGAGGGTCCGACAAACATGACCGTCAGCGACAACGCGTGCCGCGAAGCCACGTATTCACTACAACACGTAAGACGTTGGTGTGTCCAACCTGCCAAGGACAACACGAAAGCTGGAATTGCGATATTTTCAAGGCAAAGTCGACCAAAAAGCGCCTTGAAATCGCAAAAAGGGCTTCGCTCTGCACCAACTGCTTAAGAAAAGGTCACTCTGTTGCTCAGTGTTTCGCCGGTTCATGTCGTATATGCGGATGTAGCGATACATGAGTCATACTTGTAGTCTCGAAGGGTTAAGACCGTTAGGCTATTATTATCTTTTCAGACGATTATTATCTTTTCAAGTGCGCATAACGTTATAGCGAGTTTTTAGTAGAATTCGGAGTGACTCACGCGAATATACCAAGTACGTGATAATACGTTTGCGAGTATTTATCTCGCGATTTTATATTGCGATTTGTACTACGCATCAACAAATAACGTCTATGTTATATATATTTTTATATATTTATATTAACTTATGCGTTTAAATACACTGACGGTTACAACAAAAAGTCTCGTCATTGAATCTCACAAACTACATCCTCTCTACATACCAACGTCCCCAAAGTGGTGACCCCGACGTGATCAAGCGGAAGAGGTAAACGTGAGTACAAGCACTATATCAAAAAAAAAAAAAAAAAAAATTCGAGATGGAAAGTGACGAAAAACCCGGAAATAACGTAGACGCGGTAAACACGTTGCTCCGCGTACAACCGTTTTGGCCGGAAGACGTCTCATTGTGGTGCACTATGCTTGAATCGCAGTTTAAGTCTTCACGAATTACTGCCGAAGATGCGAGATTTAACTTGGTCGCGTCGTACCTCGACAAATCACACATACGTCTTATTCGCGACATTCTGGCTAACCCGCCGGAGACCGGGCAGTACGAATACATCAAGACGGAGCTCATCAAGAGATTCAGAGACACGAACGCAAAACGCGTTAAAAAATTAATGGAGAATGAGCAGATAGGCGACAGGATGCCCTCCCAATTTTTCCGGGACTTGAAGGCCCTCGCCACCCCCGCAGTATCGGAGGACTTCATCCTCACCGTCTGGGAAGGACGGTTACCGGCTCACATACAGCGTGTCTTAGTTTGTGTTCAAGACAGGAAGCCCGAGACGCTATGCGAGATCGCCGACCGCGTCCACGATATACGTACGGACACCGGGCCCTTAGTACTGGCCAGCTCAAGCACAGCAGCGGCGGTTTGCACGACAGGCGCACAAAGCGTCAGCACAAGCGATGAAATATCGAACATCATCGAACGCGTGTTGGAAAAACACATGAGTCGTTTGATAGCCCATATAGAGAAGTTAAGCGTAGAATCCCACCAACGATCCCGATCTCGAACGCGCTCTCGGACGAGGTATTGTTCCCGATCGAGATCCCCAAAACGGAGGCGGCCAGACGGGTTGTGCTATTACCATGCGAAATTCAAAGAACGCGCGACGAGATGCGACCTACCGTGTAGTTGGTACTCGGGAAACGCCGACAGCCGTCCGTAAATGCGGCGAACGACGACGGCTCAAAATTCCGCCGCATCTTCGTATGTGACCGAGACACGCGCGTCTCATATCTGGTGGACACCGGCGCCGACATTAGTGTCTACCCTCGCAGTAAAATCCGCGTACCGCCGAAAAGTGTGAGTACGAGTTATTCGCGGCTAACGGGACGCGAATCGCAACGTACGGAACCATCGCCATGCGCCTCAACTTGTCCCTTCGGCGAGACTTTAGATGGCATTTTACGGTGACCGATGTTCAAACGCCTATCATAGGCATGGACTTTCTAAGCCACTACGGGTTGCTCGTGGACCCACGCAATAAGAGACTCCTCGATACGACAACCCGCTTAACTACTAAAGGATACGCGGCTACAAACGATACTCTGTCGACAAAAACTATTCACGGTGACTCCGTGTATCATCAATTACTGGCGGAATTTCCCGACATCACCCGTCCACCAAATTACGGCAAAGAAAAGGCCCGCCACAGCATGGTACACCACATCAAGACCACACCGGGCCCACCCGTTTTCAGCAAGCCGCGCCGCTTCGCACCAGATCGGTTTATGCGAGTGAAGGCGGAATTCCAAACGATGATGGAGCAAGGAGTGATGCCACCATCGAAGAGCCCATGGGCATCACCTCTGCATGTAGTACCGAAGAAGGACGGGAATCTACGGCCATGTGACGACTACCGTGCGTTAAACGCTCGCACGATACCGGACAGGTACACACCGCCACATATAGAAGACTTCGCTCATCATCTATACGGTAAGCGCATATTTTCGAAGACCGATCTTATTCGCGCCTACCATCAAATCCCCATCGCGACGGAAGATATCGAGAAAACGGCAATAACAACACCGTTCGGACTTTTCGAAGCAATCAATATGATGTTTGGGCTTCGAAATGCCGCGCAAACTTGCCAGCGATTCGTCGATGAAATAACTCGCGGTCCTGATTTTGTTTACGCGTACACCGACGACTTCCTTATCGCGTCGGAGAATGAGCAACAACACCGCAAGCATTTACGCGAGTTGTTTCACCGCCTTAGCAAATACGGCGTAGTTATAAATCCGTCGAAATGTGAATTCGGTGTGAGCGAAATTACATTCCTCGGCTACACTGTGAACGCCGATGGAATCAAACCACCCACCGACCGTGTCGAAGCGATAAAAAAATTTCGAAGCCCGCTGACATCAAACAATTACGTAGGTACCTCGGTATGATTAACTTCTACCGACGTTTTATACCGGGGGCCGCAAAAATATTACAACCGCTAATCTATATATTAATAGGCGCGAAAAAGGGAAACGCGCCCATCGTGTGGAATAGCCAAGCGGAAAATAGCTTCGAAGAGTCCAAACGTGCCCTCGCGGACGCCACGATTTTGGCGCATCCAATAACCGGTGCACCTGTAAGTCTTACGGTAGACGCGTCCGATTATGCAGTAGGTGCCGTTTCACATCAGCGCTCGAAGAACTGATGGCAGCCGCTAGGGTTTGCTACGAAATCATTAACTTCTGCGCAACAGAAATATAGCGCCTATGATCGCGAACTACTCGCGATGTACTTCGCTGTGAAACAATTTCTACACGCGGTTGAGGGTAGGGATTTTATAATCTACACAGATCACAAACCCCTCACCTACGCGTTTCAACAAAAAATTAGAGAAATGCTCTCCGCGACAATTCCGCTACCTCGACCTTATAGCCCAGTTCACAACCGATATCCGGCATGTAAAAGGAGTAGAGAACGAGGTAGCCGACGCGTTATCCCGAATCGAGATGATAAAAACCTCGGTGGATCATCGCACATTAGCAGAGGCCCAGGAAAGCGATGACGAGTTGCGTAAAATATTAAACTCCGACGCTGGTACACTGCGACTCGCAAAAATCCGATTTCCCGAAGCAGAGATATACTGCGACATCTCAACGGGAAATCTGCGGCCGTTCGTACCGAAATCGTTGCGATACAACATATTTCAATCAGTACACGGACTTTCCCACCCGGGGATACGTGCTACGCAAAAGCTGGTGACGACACGCTTTGTTTGGCCGTCTGTAAATAAGGATTGCCGTACGTGGACGCGGCAATGTATGCCGTGTCAACGAAATAAAGTCACCAGACACGTATCTTCACCGATAGCGACATTTAAAACCTTAGCAGGTCGATTTGAACACATACGCGTAGACATTATCGCGATGCAATGTTCGCAAGGATACCGATACTGTCTAACGTATATCGATCGTTTTTCGCGTTGGCCCGAGGCCATTCCCACAGTTGATATGGAAGCGTCGACCGTCGCCTCTGCTCTCCTTACATATTGGATTGCTCGTTTCGGCGTTCCCCTGAAGATAACAACTGACCAGGGACGCCACTTCGAATCGCGTCTATTCGAAGAATTATGCCGGTTGCTCATATAACCTACGCACGTCGGCCTACCACCCCGCGTCCAACGGGATGGTAGAGCGGCTACATAGACAGCTTAAGGCGGCAATTAAGTGCGATGACACGAGCAACTGGGTAGAATTTTACCCATAGTTTTATTAGGCATTAGAAGCGCGATAAAGGAGGACCTAAACGCAACGGCGGCTAAAATGATCTATGGCACCGGCATACGATTACCGGCAGAATTCTTCTTACCGACAGAACAACGGGCCAACTCGGAATTCGCGAACCTGCTGAAAGAGACGACGGAGAAAGTCAGACCACAGCCCGTGACTCGACACGGAGAAAAAAAGTATTCGTTTTTCGCGAACTAAAAACTTCGCCGTATGTATTCCTTCGACATGACGCGATTAGAGGCCCTTTTTACAGCCGCCTTATGACGGGCCATTTAAAGTTATGCGAAGAGGCGAAAAAACGTATACAATTCGAGTCAACAATCGCGACGTAACGATGTCAGTAGACAGGCTAAAACCAGCCTTTGTAGTACCAGACGACCTCGAAGCGAAAATCGTCGAAACCCGTAACGTACTTATTCCTGTAGATCATACGGATACCCGCAAGGGAAATGGCGGAATTTTTCGCAACAGAAATAATGAAGAAAATACCAGTAATAGGTACGTTACGCGATCCGGGCGAAGAGTTCGTTTCCTTGATCGGTTACAGGCAGGATTCGGCTAAATGTTATAAGTATTAGACACGAGTAATACCACAAAATTTTAAAATTTGACGACGCTCGCGCAAACACAGTAAAAACGTTAATACTCGAAGGGGGTGATGTAGCGGTACATGAGCCATACTTGTTGTCTCGAAGGGTTAAAACCGTTAGGCTACAAGTTAGGAAAAACCAATGTCACCGTTACCGATAACCGTCGTAGGAAGGCAAATTCGAATTCCCCGATTCCCCTACGACGATTATAAATAAACACAACGCGATAGCGAACGATTATTATCTTTTCAAGTGCGCGTAGCGTTATAGCGAGTTTTTAGTAGAATTCGGAGTGACTCACGCGAATATACCAAGTACATGATAATACGTTTGCGAGTATTTATCCCGCGATTTTATATTGCGATTTGTACTACGCATCAATAACTAACGTCTACGTTATATATATTTTTATATATTTATATTAACTAATTCGTTTAAATACACTGACGGTTACAACAAAAGGTCTCGTCATTGAATCTCACAAACTACATCCGCTCCACATACCAACGTCCCCAAACGGACAACGACATCACACTTATTTACACCAAAATCACGGTCCTGTCAAAGCGCGAACATCGAGCGGCCGATCATCGAGAGGTCGATCGTCGAGCGACCGATCATCTAACGGACGATCACCACCAGGTTCACCGACACCTCGTTCGTCACATCGTTCGAGACGATCCGACACGCCTCTCGAACGTCGACCCGAACGTCGCCCAGATCGTCTCCCCATTCGTCTCCCCGAACGTCTCCTAAACGCGAATCTCGGTCATCGCGAACGAAAATAACCGAACCAAATCTAACGCCCAGTCCTCCACGACAAAGTAA